>JAESUZ010002736.1:0-82013 GCA_017311185.1 Proteles cristata cristata | reverse complement strand
CCATCACCACCACTGCGTCACCACCACCACGGTCACCACTGTGTCACCACCACTGCTGTCACCACCACCATTGCATCACCACCGTGGTCACCACTGCGTCACCACCACTGCGTCACCACCGCGGTTACCACAGCCATCACCACCACTGCGTCACCACCACCATGGTCACCACCACGGTCACCACCACAGTCACCATTGCCATCACCACCACTGCGTCACCACCACCACGGTCACCACCATTGCATCACCACCGTGGTCACCACTGTGTCACCACCGCCATCACCACCATGGTCACCACAGTCACCACCACCGGCAGCCGCCCCAGAGCCTGGGGACGCTGAAGTCCGTCAGAAGGGACCAAATCTCCCCCTGCAGCAGCAGCGTGGACAGAGAAGACGACAAAGCTCACAGCTAGTACCCAGCTCTCAGACAGCTGGCTGACACGCAGTCGCCCGCACACTCACTTAGCAGAAAGCGACCCTGTAGGCGCTGGCTCCGTGCACGTGCACATCTGCGCTGGACTCAGCTGGAGCTCAGCGCCCAGTGGGGCCGCAGGTGGGACGAGCTCAGGGGCCACTGCAGGGCAAGCCGGGTGTGAGGCAGGACAGGGCTGGACCCAGAACTGGAAGGAAAGGAGGTGGTCAGGACAGGCTTCCAGGAGGAGGTGGCTTTTTAACATCTGAGGAACGCAGGCACGGTTCCTGGTCTCTAGGGCGCAGGGCTGCTCATGTCTGCATCCCGCACACGCGTCACCCTTATGCGGAGCATCTCGGCACAGGTGGCCTGGTGCCCGCCTCACGGCTCAGCGGGGGACACACACAGGGGCGCAGGGAAAGAGAAGGCCAGGCCGCCGTGCCCCCCCTCCGCCTTTCCCCTCCCCCCCCCACACCGCCACGGCCCCAGGGCACCCAGGCCCCTCCTGCCTCTGCCCCGGCTTCCTTTCCTGCCCTCCTTCTTCCCCGAGGCCCTTCCCAGGCCTCCTCTCCGCTCCCACCCCTGCCCTCCCCATCCCGTAGCTTCCCACCCGCCTGGGACTGATTTCCCCACCCTGATGATGATCAATCTTTCTCCAGAAAATCCCACTTTGGAAAAACATATATTTATACCATCTTCTTTTAAAAGCAGCGTTTATCACCTAAAATCACTTTGCTGGCTCAAGAAAATAGAAAGGCATAACCTAGAACTCATTTTTCTCAGTCTTCATGCTTACATTATGTTTAAGTTCAAATGTTCTAATTTGCTTTACTTTTAAATATGTCGTGCTTATCACGCACGAACTTACCGGACGCGCAGCGCCCGGCATGGTGAGAACCGGCAGTGGGTCCCCAGCACCTCGTGAAGCACCTTCACGGACCATGTTCCACTTGACCTTTAAAAGCATCCGGAACGGGATGTTCTCACTGTCCCCTTTCTCCGAGGCAGGACTGGGGAGGGTAAGTGACTCCCCACAGACCACACAGCAGATTCAGAGCAGAATTCGAACCCAGGGCTTCTGGCTTCAAATCCTACACGCTTTTCACTGTATCATGGAAAACCACAGCGATCTCTTCAGATTTTACGTTGTTCAATAAAATAGGAAACTAACATTTTGTATCTTCCAGAGCAAGTGTCAGGAATCGACAGCCTTGAGCCAAATCCGACGCACCAGCTTCCTGTAACTAAGGTCTTCTTGGAACAGAACCGCACGTATCACACACTTACAGCCACTTTCGTGCGACACAAGAGAGCACAACAGTCACACTCTGACCCCTTCCGGAAAAGCCGGGCGGCCCGAGCTGTGGGGCCACGGCTCTCACTCAGCTGAGAGTCACCCTCTCTTTCCTCTGAAGCCACCCCTGCGAGGCCCGGCCGCTTCAGGCCCATTGCCCAGAGGGGATGGTGGACGCGGATGGCTACAGCTGCTCATGTTTTAAAAGTTCGGGGGTGGGGGGCGGGCGCTGGGTGGCCTAGTCGGTTGAGCGTCCAACTTCACTGGGTCATGATCTCACGGTTCGTGGGTTCGAGCCCCGCGCTGTCTCTGTGCTGACAGCTCAGAGCCTGGAGCTGCTCGATTCTGTGTCCCTTTCTGCCCTCCCCCACTCATGCTCTGTGTCTCTGTCTCAAAAATAAATAAACAAACAAAACAAAAACTTCCGCGGGGGTTTCATGCGCAGCCAACGTCATGACTGCTCAGTGGGCTCCTGGTGGATCCAGAAGCTGGGTTTCCAGGAACTGTGCCTGAGGGCGAGGAGAGGGCAGCCAACGCTCAAGCACGCCTGGCCCCGCCCACAACCCCAACCCCAGCCCCGCACGCCCTGGCCCCGCTCCTGCAGGCCGCAGCCCCAGGCCTCTGGCCACCCACACGCCCTGGCCCCGCCCCATATGCCCCAGCCCCGTACGTTCCTGGCCCCGCCCCACAACCCCAACCCCAGCCTCACACGCCCCCGGCTCCCGCCCGGCAGGCCGCAGCCCCGCGCGCCCTGGCCACGCCCACACGCCCTGGCCCCGCCCCCATATGCCCCAGCCCCGTGCACGCGTTCCTGGCCCCGCCCCACAACCCCAACCCCAGCCCCTCACGCCTGGCCCCGCCCGCAGGGCCCCAGCCCCGCAGGCCCCTGCTACGCCACACGCCTGTCTTGCCCACATGCCTTGGCCCGGCATTGCCCCTGGCCCCGCCCACAACCCCAACCCCAGCCCCGCACTCTGGCCCCCACATACACCCCAGCTCCCGCCCCACACGCCCTAACCCCGCCCCACACCCCAACACCAGGCCCGCACGCCCCTGGCCCCGGCCCCACACACCCCAACACCAGCCCCGCACGCCCTGGCCCCGCCCCACACAGCCCCTGCAATCCCACTCCCACACGCCCGTGGCCCCGCCCCACACTCCTGTGGCCCTGCCCCACACGCCCCGCGTGGCCCCCCGCCTCTACACACCTCCAACACCAGATCCGCACACTTTCCTGGCTCCGCCCCCACACGTTCCCTGGCCCCGCCCCACACGCCCCTGGCCCCGCCCCACACGCCCTGGCCCCGCCCCACACGCCCCTGGCCCCACCAGCAGCGCTCCACTGTGAACTTGACCGTGTCATCCGCAAGGCCAGCCGGCCCGCAGGCGCCGTGGACGCCGACAGCCCCAAACTCTGAAGGCTGCGCCCCAAAGGTGAGATGCTTTTCTGCCCGTACTTTATTTAAAGGGTTTCTTAGTGAAGACTTGACGGGAGGCTCGGTGCACTAGAGCTGAAATTGCCTCATGTCCCGAACGTAATCTTTTACATCTCATTTTAAGTGATGAAAATCACTTATTGGAAGTTCTTAGCTATGGAGCGCCTGGCGGCGCGGGTTAAGCACCCAACCCTTGATCTCAGGTCACGATCTCCCAGTTCATGAGTTCGAGCCTCACGTCCGGCTCCGTCTGACTGTGGAGCCTGCCTGGGATTCTCCCTCCCTCCCTGCCCCGCCGCGCTCGTGCTCTGCACACTCTCTCTCTCGAAGTAATCAATAAACATAAAAAGTTACTTAAAATAGGGTTATTCTGTTATGAAAGCGCTAAATGTTTATTATAGAAATATAGAAGATACAAAAAGAAGTTTAAAATATAGTACCTTCTGCTTCATAACCTATTTAACTTAATGATACATTCCTTTCAATCAATCATCACCAGATATACCACTTAAGGGATCTACAGTCTGCTACTAATTCCGGCACCAGCATTTACTGACCATGGACTTTTCACCAAACAGGTGGAAGGTGATGCCGTGACCTTCACGGGAAATCCCTGGTGATCAGAACACGCGGGACGGCGGCGGGGAGGGTCTCCGCTGAGGCCGCGGGGGAGGGAGGTGCACCTGCTGACGCCGCGTGTGTGGGTGGCCCCGATCCCGCACCCCGCACACGTCCTGGAGCCACGCGTGGACACATTCAGGCCAGTCCCCTGCAGCTCTGGTTACGGCAGAAAACACTGGAAAAATACGAGCTTGAACCACAGAACACAGAATGGACAGGTTTCGTATCAGCAATTCCGTCCCGTACGAGCTGTGCGCGCGTGCGGCCGCTGACGCGTGGTTATGAGTGTGTCGGGGACAAAAGCCACAGACACACACACACACACGAGGGACCGCCAGCGTCCCCACCGCCTGCGCCCCGTCCTCGCGAGTGGCCACACCGCCTCCAGATGCGCCTTCCCGGCCTGTGCCCCGCACCCCTGGGCCCACACACCTCCACCGCACCCCCAGGGCCGTGACCCCCCAGACCCCCGCCCTCCCTGGATTCTGCTGCCCCCCCGACCCGGCTGGCCGCCCGGGTTCCTATTTCACTGGGAGCAGAGAAGGGAACGCCACACCCGGCCGGCCCCACACCGTCACCTCCCTGCACCGCGTGCGCCCCACTGGGGAGACCTGCCCTTGCTCTAGACCCCGCTTCTCTCGCCTTCTCAAGGCCTTGGATGCGAAATCAGCCCCTCTCTCCCCCTGGGGACCCGCCTCCTCGCTGGGGACCCGCCTCCCCCCTGGGGACCCGCCTCCCAGGGACCCCGCCCTGGGGACCGCCTCCTCTCTGGGGACCCGCCTCCCCCTGGGGACCGCCTCCTGCGCCTCCCCTGGGGACCCGCCTCTCTGGGGACCACGCCTTGCCTCCCTCGCGCTGGGCACACGCCTCCCCCTGGGGACCCGCCTCCGCTATGGGGTCCCGCCTCCCCACAGGGACCCGCACCTCCACCGCCAGGAACCGCCTCCCCCAGGACCGCCTCCCCACAGGGACCCGCCTCCCACAGGGACCGCCTCCCCGCTGGGAGCCACGCCTCTCCCCACAGGGACCACCTCCCCCAGGGACCTGCGCCTCCCAGGGACCCCGCCCTCCCCCTTCCGGAGCCCGCCTCCCCCCTGGGGACCCGCCTCCCCGCTGGGGACTCGCCTCCCCGCTGGGGACCCGCCTCCCCCCTGGGGACCCGCCTCCCCGCTGGGGACCCGCCTCCCCCTGGATGGCAGGCAGCCCGGCGCCAGTGCTGTCCCCACACCCAGATCCGTAGCAGCCTTGACCCCCTCACACGTTTCAGGTGCTGCAAACAGAGCGCACAAAACCCCTCTCTCCTGGGGCTTTTCTTTTTTCTTTTTCTTTTTTTTTTGGTTTCCATAGCCTGGGGCTTTTCTCAGGAGGACGACGCGTCTGGTGAGTTTGTAAGTGACAAACATTAAGGAAACACACAGCCAGGGAGGCCGACGAGGAGCGAGGGACGGGAGGGAGGTGCAGGCCCAGGGCTGCAGGGGACCAGCTCGGTGAGCCAGGGGGGCGGGGCCGGGGGCGGGGGCCGGGGGGGCAGGGGGGCCGGGGGGCCGGGGGCCGGAGGGGCGGGGGGGCGAGGGCACCGGGGGCCGAAGGCCGAGGCCGGGGCCGAGCCGGGAGCGAGGTCGGGGAGCCGGGGGCCAGGGGTGGGGGCAGAGGCAGGGTCGAGGAGCCGGGGGCCGGGGAGGCGGGGGCGGGGTCGGGGGCCGGGGGCCGGGGGGCCGGGGCCGGGGCCGCCGGGGGCCGGGGGCCGGGGAGGGCGGGGGCCGGGGGGCGGGGGCCGGGGGCCGGGGGCCGGGGGGGTCGGGGTTGCAGACGCTTCCTAAGCAAGAGGGAGGCAGCGGAGCAAAGCAGTGTCAGCCCCTCCTGACGTACAGGCCGCTGCGGCTGCGCGGGGACCAGGGCGGAAGAGGAACAGGAGGCCGTGGCGACCCAGGGCGGGCAGGGGGACTCGGGTCAGCGCGAGGCAGCAGGTGACATGACAGCGCTCAGATCCTGCAGACGTTCAACTCTTCGTAACAAAATATTCCAAAGACACGGAGCAAGAGAGCATGACAAAGCCCCACAACTCGTCACACGTCTCCGGAAGCACCGCCTCTTGCCCGAGCGGGTCCCCCACCCGCACCCCCACTCGTTGGAGCACCACATCCGTCCCCCCAATACCGTGTGTGCTCCCAGAAAAGGGCATTTTCTTATGCAAATAGAATGCCGCTATCAAACTAAAAAAATTAAGGATAACTTTTTTTTTTTAATGTTTTTATTTGTAGGAGAGAGAGAGAGAGAGACAGCGTGAGCAGGGGAGAGTCAGAGAGAGGGAGTCACAGACTGAAACAGGCTCCAGGCTCTGAGCTGGCAGTCAGCAGAGAGCCTGACGCGGGGCTCGAACCCACGAACCGCGAGATCATGACCTGAGCGAAAGTCGGACGCTTAACTGACTAAGCCACCCAGGCGCCCCTAGGGATAACTTTTTATTATCAAGTAACGGGCAAATTTCACCAAATATTTCAAAAATCTTTTTGTGGTTTTGTCCAAATGTCTCATTAAAAAATTTTTTTTAATGTTTATTTATTTTTGAGAGAGACATAGAGACAGTGTGAGCAGGAGAGGGTCAGAGAGAGAGGGAGACACAGAATCTGAAGCAGCTCCAGGCTCTGAGCTGTCAGCACAGAGCCCAACATAGGGCTCGAACCCACAAGCCATGAGATCATGACCTGAGCCGAAGTCGGACATTTAACCAACGGAGCCCCCCAGGCGCCTCCAAATGTCTCCTCATTGTATTTGCTCGTCATTTCTCTTAAGTATCTGAAGGTCTGCCCCAGACCCCTCCCCTCCCCACTCCCCTGTGTTTGGAGGCAGGTCGGCGTCCTTACAGGGGTGCTGTGGCCAGGGGCAGCATGAGCCCCATCTCCTGAACCCCCTCTTTCCCTTAGACTGGAAGTTCACGACTGAGTTCAGATACGTGCTATTTTTGCCTAGAACACTCTACAGACAGTGTGATCTTCAACCACACTGGGGCTTACACATCTGGTTCTCACTTTCTTTTTAATAATATTTTTTTTTATTTATTTCTAGGAGAGAGAGAGACAGCGTGAGCAGGGGAGGGTCAGAGAGGGAGGGAGTCACAGACTGAAACAGGCTCCAGGCTCTGAGCTGGCAGTCAGCACAGGGCCCGACGCGGGGCTCGAACCCACAAACCGCGAGATCGTGACCTGAGTGAAAGTCGGACGCTTAACCGACTAAGCCACCCAGGCGCCCCATCTGGTTTTCACTTTTAGTGACGCTAAATTAATCAGCAAGTTCAGATGGTGACAGCCCGGTCCCTCCACCGTGAAAGAGCCATCAGTATCTCACCAAGGAGGCGCCTGGGGCTCAGTCAGTAAGCACCCAGCCTGGGCTCCGGTCAGATCTCACGGCTCGTGAGTTCAAGCCTTGCATCGGGCTCTGTGCCGACCTCGCAAAGCCTGCTCCAGATTCTGTCTCCCTCTCTCATTCTGCTCCCGCCCCCCGCATGCTCACTCGCTCTCTCTCAAAAACAAATAAACGAGGGGCGCCTGGGAGGCTCTGTTGGTTAAGTGTCCAACTTTGGCTCAGGTCATGGTCTTATGGTTCGTGGGTTCGAGCCCCGCATCGGGCTCTGTGCTGACAGCTCGGAGCCTGGAGCTGCTTTAGATTCTGTGTTTCCCTCTCTCTGCCCTTTTCCAACTAGTGCTCTGTCTTTCTGTCTCTCAAAAATAACCATTAAAAAAGTTTTTTTTTTATATTTTACCCAAGGAGTTTACCACAGTCTGAAATAGGCATTTTATTGTGGTTTACAAAATGATGATTTCCCAATCCTATGATTTCTTCTGCATTTACCAGCTAGAATGTGGCTTAAAACAGCAATTCTGTTGGAAAAGCAGGGCACTTATTTGTTCCCTTTAATGACCAAGTTTTATATTAATGAATTATTGTCTTTCCACTTTCAATTTTGTCCACTGGATTTTATTTCCTTCTCCTTTCCTCAGGTATCCTTACAAATTATTGCTTTGTTACCATCAGGGAGGGTTTGCTTGTTTTTTGTTATTCGAGAGAAAAGCGGGGGAGGGGGGGCGAGAGGATCCCAAGCAGGCTCTGTGCTGTCAGAGCAGAGCCCGACACGGGGCTCGATCTCACAGACTGAGATCCTCAGCTGAGCCGGAATCAAGGCTCGGACGCTCCACCGACGGAGCCAGCCAGGGGCCCTGCCATCGGTGCGTTTTAACCAGTCATTTTGGTGCTCAAAGTGTCCGGTCTTCATCCCACGGGCCTCCTCTGTGCTACATCGTGTTCTCCTTACTTGACTTGGAAACTTTCAAGCGTGTGCGGGAAAAGGGGTGACAAACCCCAGCTACCACCTCACCCGATTCTCACGGATGGCCCACGTTCCGTACAGCCTCCCACCCCCAGGCCTCGAACACCACACGCTTCCCGTGCAAACAGGTGGGCGAGCAGCTCCAGGGAGCGCGCACCCTGCCGCGGACAACCTCCCGTCCGTCCGGCCCCCGAAGCCCAAGGCTGCCTGCTCCTCCGCATCACGGCCCCAGGCCGGGTCCCCTCGGTGGCGAGTGGTATTTCAGAGCGAACCGCGTAGGAAACAGCGGCTCTTGAAGGTTTTTAATCCATTTGGCTTCGTGTGGGTGACCTGTATTCTCAGCAAGAGGCTCAGAAAACAAGTGAGGGGACAGGGCGCCCTGGGCAGCTCAGTTGGTTACTGTCTGACTTCGGCTCAGGTCTCATCTCACAGTTCATGCGTTCGAGCCCCGTGTCGGGCTCTGTGCTGCCAGCTCAGAGCCTGGAGCTGCTTCGGATTTTGTGTCTCCCTCTCTCTCTGTCCCTCCCCCACTTGCATCCCATCTCTCTCTCTGTCCGTCTCTAAAAAATAAACAAACATTAAAAAAAAACCCAACTTCTCCTTAAAATCCTACTTCTGCAGGGTACCTGGCTGGCTCACTCAGAGGAGCGTATGACTCTTGATTTCTGGGTTGTGGGTTCGAGTCCCATGGTGGGTGTGGAGATAACTTAAATACAAAAATAAAAATAAAAAATAAAATATAAAACCCTACTTCTTTAGCTCGAGTTTCCTCTCCTTTGGGGCTGCGCCGAGTGTGTAAGTTGACAGAAAGCGCTGTGCGGAAGACTACTGCCTTCCTGGGAGGGGACCGGGACCATGGTCCCCTGGGCCACCACGCGGGACGGCAAGGCCGGGACCCCAGGCCCTGGACCGCTGGGGAGGGGCTTCAGGGGCGCCAAGCCCATTTCATTTCAAGCAGCAGGTGGCACCAGCCGCCAGGAAGAGAGGGGGTGGCCCCATGGCCGGGTCAGGCGCCAAGAACCCCCGCCCGCCCCTGACGGACTCTGATTTCAGTGACTATGAAGGCCTTGAACTTGACCCACTCGGTGCTCCAGTACCGCGTTCTTCTCTTTGCCAGATAAAAACGTAACAGATCCGCCTTTTATCTGACGAGTCAGTTACGTATCTTACTGGTTTCGTGGTCTGGTCTCTGGGGGCAACGGGACACACACCCAGTTCTCGGCTGAGGGACGGGACCTCCGGCTCCCTCATCCGCCACCCCCCGCCCGGAGTTGTTCCGCGACTGTGACAGAAGCACCCAGGGCAGCAGCTGCCCTACTTCCGGAGCGTTCCCCACGGTTAACGTACTGTAAGCGGCTCAACGGGGCAGACGCTGGGGAGTCTGCGCGCCGAGGAGCCGTGCAGACGGGCAAACCCGGGCTTCTCGCGTCCCGCATCCCAGACGGAGCTGAGTGCGAGAGCAAGAGCCAGGTCACGGACGTTTAAGCAGCCGGAGTCTCGGACCCGTTATTCTACGTAATGTGCAAAATGCAAATGCTCAAAACAAAAAGGCCAGGGGCAAATCAGCTGCGAAATCACACTTCATTTTCCACCGCCCGTGCCTGCGACGCCCCCGGTTTTCCGCCGCCCGTGCCTGCGACGCCCCCGGTACAGATTTCAGGGACGGCTGGCGCTCGTGGTTGTCTCAGGCTGGCCGCCCCCCCACGGACCGTGCGACCGCTGGGGTCAAACGCCGCGGTTAACGTTCTCTTCCCCACGCGCACAGCCTGCTCACCGGACGGTTCGCTTCAAAACCCCTGGGACCCGGGGCGCCTGGGTGGCTTAGTCGGTTAAGCGTCCGGCTTTCACTTAGGTCATGATCTCGCGGTTCGTGGGTTCGAGCCCCGCGTCGGGCTCTGTGCTGACTGCCAGCTCAGAGCCTGGAGCCTGTTTCAGTCTCTGACTCCCTCTCTCTCTGACCCTCCCCTGCTCACTGTCTCTCTCTCTCTCCTAGAAATAAATAAAACATTAAAAAAAAAAAAACCCCTGGGACCCGAGGGCGGGCGCTTACGCCCTGGCCAGCCCCCTCCCTCCAGAGCCGCAGCCCGGGTGACCCCCACCCAAGGTCGCCTGGGACCAGGAGGGCGCGCAGGACAGAACTTTCTGGGCCCCAACTGGCCACGTCCATGGCAGATGGAGGGGGGAGGAGGTGCTTGGCCGCGTCACGCACACACCTGCAGTGTCCCTCAGCACCGGGGACACTGGTCACCGGCAAGATGCTGAGGCACATGGGGGCCAAGGATAAGCCGCGGTGGACGGACAGACCACGTCCGGAGGAAGGCTGGCGACGTGCGCCTCTGTCTCTCTTTTCTGGAACCCTACGGAGAAACAGCACACAGAGGTGCAAGCGAGGAGTTAGGGGGTCAGAGCAGGTGACAAGGGACACCCCTCAAAAGTCCTCCCCTCGTGAATAATAAACGCCTCTGTCGCACTCAAACCCCCGGCAGACACGGGCGATGCCACGTCGTGTGGACAGGACTGCCTTCCGGGCAGCTGTGCTGGGGTGGGGGGCGCCCCAGGAGCAGCGGCTGAGCCCCAGAACTACCGAGGCACCGAGGAGGGGGGAGGGGTGCAGGGCAGGAGGGTGGCTGCACCGGACCCGGCAGAGAGCAGCCCCTGCCCCCCAGGCTGGCGTGTGGGCAGTGCAGAGGTGGGGAGATGAGGGGAAAGAAGGGGGCAGGGAAAGGGGGAGAGGGAGGGGAGGGGAGAGTGGAGGGGGAGAGGAGGGAGGGAGGGGAGGGGGGAGAGGTGCCGCGCTAAGAAATCGCCGGGACCCCGGGGTCCTCTGCCTGCCGGGCGGGCCGTGGGGAGGGTGGAGGGCGGCACGGAAGGAAAGGGGGAAGGAAGAAGCACGGAGCCAGGAGCCGCGGGGACACAGCGATGGCGGGATCTGCGGGGCGCAGCGGCCAGGGACCCATGGCGGGGTCTGCAGCGGCCGGGCCGCCGATGGGGGCGACGGAGGAGATGGGCCCCGCGTTTCAGGCCCGAGCAAACACGGAGTCGGATACCAGGACCCAGGCCAGGGATGGGGGTCCCGGCACCACCGGCCCCCAGGCGGGCTCACCAGGAGGCCGCTGCCCCCCTAGCGCCCCATTCCTCGCACGCGCTTCCGCAGAGGCCGAGACGTCACCGCTGCTCCAGGACCCGCCACACGCGGGTCTCAGCATCCCACCCCCCATGCCCGGACTCCAGCAAGAGCAGCAGAACCCACGTAAGCCACCACGTCCCTTCCTCCTACCCGGGCCCCGCGCCAGGAAGCCCCCACTGAGTCGCTCATGGCTGCGGCACATTTAGGGAGACCCTGGGGTGCCTCCGAGCTCCAGCCCGTGAGGCCGGAACAGGGGAGAGGGAAGGCTGCGGGGCGGAAGGCGGATGGTTTGTCAGCGAAAGGAAGCAATTTATAAGCTGCGGTTTCTTCCAGAAGGCTCTCCTGCAAAGCCAAGCAGCCGCAGTTAGAGGAGGCCCACCTCCTCTGGTGGGTACAATCCACCATCACACAACTAGGACACGGGTCCCGTGGCAGGCAGAATCGTGGCGCCCCAAGGTGGTCAGTGTCCTAGCCCGTGGAGCACAGGAAGGGTCCCAGCAAATCACAACGTGGCGAGAACGGGGTTCGTGCCACCAGGCCATTCTCCAGACACCCAGCCTGACGTCCTACGATTCAGCTCAATTCTGGCGCCGTCTCCCCAGGGACGAGCATCAGCTCTCACAGGTTAAGGGCTCAACCCCCAAATTCAGACGCCAGTCACAGGCACGTCCAGGCTGTTCCCCGTGCTTCTGACTGACCAGCCGTAGACTGGAGGTTCCCACGACCCCCTCCTTGGGTGCTTCATTTGCTACAGCGACTCATGGACACAGAGCAGCACTTTCCTTCCTGGCGTACAGACTGGTGGTGAAAGGCCGGAGGTCCGGGAGAGGCAGGCGAGGAGACGCAGAGCGTGAAGTACACGCGGAGGGCGCCCGGGGGGCTGTGGGTTGGGCGTCCGACTTGGGCTCAGGTCATGATCTCACAGTTCATGAGCTCCAGCCCCGTGCCGCACTTTCCGCTGTCCGCACAGAGCCTGGAGCCGCTCTGGATCCTCTGTCCCCCTCTCTCCCCGCCCTTCCCCTGCTCATTCTGAGTCTCTTTCTCAAAAATAAATAAACTTTTAAATTTTTTTTAATATTCTTTTTATTTTTGAGAGAGAGAGAAAAAGCATGAGCAGGGGAGGGGCAGAGAGAGAGGGAGACGCGGAATCCAAAACAGGCTCCAGGCTCCGAGCTGTCAGCACAGAGCCCCAGGCGGGGCTTGAACTCATGAACCTTGAGATCTTGACCTGAGCTGAAGTCGGACGCCCAACCGACTGAGCCACCCAGGTGCCCCAAAAATAAACTTTAAAAAAAATCTTCAAGAAAAAAAAAGCACTGCGTGTGGGAAGGGGCACAGGGCCCCCGGGCCTCCCCGGAGCTCCATTCTCCCCAAACCCCTGCGTGTTCACCAGCCCCGAGCCCTGTCATCCGGGGGTTTGTGGAGGGGGTTTGTGGAGGGGGGTTTGTGGAGGCTTCGTCACAGGCTTGGCTGCTCAGCTCACCGTCCGCTGGGATGGACTGAGCCTCCCTGGAGGCTGGGCAGGTGGGTGGGCCCGGCGGTTCCAACCCCTTCCCCAGGCACCTAGCGGCCTTCCCGGCCACCTCGTTACCATAAGAAAAGACACCTTTGTGGTTCTTAGCCCAGGAAATTCCCCGGGTTTTTCCGTGCCAGGAACAGGACAAAAACCAAATATGTGTTTCTCCTTATAAACCCCACTGTCACACCTCGGAACCTGCTGGGTCCCGTGACAAACAACTGGAATTGCTCATCACCTGATCTTACAACAGACGACGAGGGGCCCCCTGCAGTCGGAGGGGCCCTGGAGAGGCCAAGGGGGACCAGAAGAGGGTGGGTGAAGAGATGTGACTGCAGATTAAAGCGAAGCAGAGCAGGGAGGCCTCGGCCGGCCCCTCCAACGCTGCGGAGGGCGGCAGACGGCTCTCCCCGGGTCCTCCAGGCAGAGCGGGGCGCCCACACCTGATTTCCGCTCAGCTGACCGCGCTGGACCTCAGGACCACAGAGCTGTAGCTTGGGTTCAGCCACCAAAAAAGAGGTAATCTGATACGACAGCCAACAGGAAACCGATCCCCGTACTGTGAGCAATTCTGAAATCACACCCCTCCGTGCGCAGTGGCCCCCCGCCACAGAGCCACAGAAGGGCGCCCAGCGCAGGGACCCTGGGGGCGGTTAATCTGTCAAATGGGAATCAACACACTGGTGCGGTAGGTCCCCAGGGCGGATGATGACACCAAGGCGCCAGCCGCTATTAAGAGCAGCCACCCGGCTGGTCTGTGCGCACTTCCTTGGCGTTCCCAGGGCTTCGTGCAGGATTACTTTCCCATCTGACGGATGGAAAAGGCAGATTATAAAAGATACTGGGGGGACTCAGGTCTATGGCTCTAAAGACTGGGTTCTTTCCCTACAGATAAGAAGACTGTCAGGGCGTCCGAGTGGCTCAGTCCGTTAGGCGACCGACTTCAGCGTAGGTCGTGATCTCAGTTTGTGAGTTTGAGCCCCGTGTCGGGATCTGTGTTGACAGCTTGGAGCCTGGAGCTGCTCCGGATTTTGTGTCTCTGCTTCTCTCTGCCCCTCCCCTGCTCATGCTCTCTCTGTTTCTCAATAATAAATAAATGTTAAAAATTTAAAAAAAAATGTCAAAGTCACCTGAAAGGGATTTTTTTTAATTTTAGGAGAAACAAATTAAAACATTAAATTTTGGAAGAAAATGGGAACTCCTCCAAATCGTCCCCAGCTGTGGGTCAACTGCAATGAATTTGAAACTGAACTACAAACAGATAATTAGAAGATGTAAGTATGGACGAATAGAGAGGTTTATGGGCGCAGTCAGGGCTACAGCTAATTTCCCGGGAATCCCTGGAAAGGTCTGTGGGCTGAAAAGGGCCAGCACCCCCACTCTCAAGCCGAGGCCCACCCTAAGTCTTCCGAAGATACCTGTAGGGTCTGCTGAGCTGTGAGTTCTCACTTAATCCTCACAGGGGCTCTAAAAGCAAGGCATCACTCCCCACGGTGCAGGCGGCCCCTGGCGCCCAGACGGGACAAGCTGGCAATGCGTCCAAGACCACGTGACCTCTGCTCATAAATGGAAAAGCCTGCTGTTTGAATCTAGACCACAGAACCCCAAAGTCATGGTCTGCAATAGGGTCTTATTTCCGCATTCGAAAATACAAAGAGGAAAGGGCGCCTGCTTGGTTAAGCGTCCGACTTCCACTCAGGTCATGATCTCCCAGTCTGTGGGTTCGAGCCCCACGCTGGGCTCTGTGCTGGCAGCTGGGAGCCTGGAGCTGCTTCAGATTCTGTCTCGCTCTCTCTGTGCCCCTCCCCTGCTCATGCTCTCTCTCTCTCTCTCTCTCTCAAAAAGCAGCTTTTAAAAAGGTGTGTGTTTGTTTTTTAAGACAAAGCACATATAAAGAACTCATGCAACTCGATAACGAAAGATCGAATAAACCAATTAAAAAGTGGGCAATCTGACAGACATTTCTCCAAAGACACAAAAATGGCAGGAAGCCCTTGAAGACCCCTGGCCTCCCCCCACCAGGGAAGCGCAAGTCGAGGCTATGACCTACCAGCCCCAAGCGCTGTAACCCCACCTCACCCGCAGGGGCGTGAACTGACGCCCCATGTTAACATGGGGGCTCCTCAAAGTCCGGGTGCCCAACAATCCCCGGGTTGTCCGCTCAACACAAACTCAAACCTACGTCCGCGCGAAGACTCGTTCACGGCGCCCCCGGGTGCAAACGGTGAGATGAGGAGCGGATGGGATGCACGTCGAGCCGCTGTATACACGCGGCAGAACCGCGTCCGGCAGCGCGAGGGCCTGAGTGTGATAAACGCCGCCGTGTGGACGAGGGTCAAACCCAGGGTGACGCGGGGGGGCCGCGGCGACGGGCGGGGGTCCGCGCTGTTCCCGGTCCAGGAAGCGTCCAGAACGAGGCACAGAACCGGCGGCCGCAGGGCGAGGCCGCTAACGGGCGAGGCCTCCTTCCGAACCGGAGAAACGCCCGGAGATGAGCCCGCGACGGCCGCGCCTCGGGCCGTCGCTCGAAACCGGTGAGTTTCGTGGTGCGTCAGTTAGACCGCGGCAACGGCGGTTCGTACGAGGTCGCCAGACGCGTCCGAGAAAGGCTGGCAGCGGTCAGCGGCTTCGGCCTCCCGGTCACGACCCCGCGACCCCCCACGGCCCCCACGGCCCCCCGCGAGGGCGCAGGGCGCCGCCTCTGCAGCAAGTTCAGTTTCCCGCCGGACGTGTCGTGCCCCGAATTCCTTCGAACCGGAGGGAGCTCGCAGGGCCCCCAGGACCGCGACGCGCCTCGGGGTCTGCACACCCCTCGCCACTACTTCCGCAGACGCGCCGGCTCGAGCAGGCGACCGCCCCGGGGGTGACCGCGCGCCCCGCCACCCCCGGGGGGAAATGGGGGCGCGGCTTCCGCCCGCCGCGCACCGCGCCGCACCTGCCCCGGCCCGCGCGTCCACCCGCCGCCGCGCCCGGCTGCGCGCCCGCCCCCGCCCCCCACCCCACCCCAGCGGCCGGCGGGCGGGGCCGGAAGGGAGGGGGTCGGCGGGCGCCGGGGGAGCCCCGCTCGGCAGCCCCGGGCCCCCACCCGGCGGTCCGCGGCTCGCGGCGCAGGGCGGGGGCTGCTCGGCGCGGGGGCCCCGGGCCGGCACGTGCGCCCCCTTCCCCCGCCCCCGGCGCAGGCGCCGACCCCGGCGGATCTGGGCGGGAGGCGCCGGCCGCCGAGGGAGGGGCGCGCCGGCGGAGGGCGGCCCGTCGTCCGTCCCCGGTCGGTCGCGGCGCCGTCCCGTGTGGCCCCGGCGAGGGTGGGCAGGGCAGTCCCGCCGCGGGGTGCTGCGGGGGGAGAGCAGGGGCGCCCGCCGCCCCGCAGAGCCCGGCCCCGGGTCCCCGCCGCGCCCCGCCGGGCCGCGCGCCGGCCGGCTGGGAACGGAGAGCAGCCCCGGGGAATGCGGCGGCCGCGACCCCAGGCGCCCCTCCGTGCGAGCGCCGGACCCCTCGGCCGCCTGCCCCGCGGGCCCCCCCCATGGCGGCGCGGTGGTTCAAGGAGTTCCCGCTGAACCTGAAGACGGCGTCCGAGCGCGCCCGGCCCGGTGGCGGCGGCGGCCGACTGCGCAAGAACTCGGAGGCGGGCGGCGCCGCGCCGGCCCCGGGCAAGGGCCGCAAGAACTCGGCGGCGGAGCTGGGAGGCGGCCGCGCGGGCGGCGGCGCCCCCAGGGACGGCCGGCCGCCCCGGGACAGCCTGCAGGGCCTCCTCCAGGCCGCCGCGGGCAAGGGCCGCAAGAACTCGCGGGCCGCCGAGGACGAGCCGCCCCGGGGCGCGGGCCGGAGCGCGGGGCGCGGCACCTACATCAGCCGCCTCATCAGGGTGGACGCGCAGGAGAAGAAGGGCGGCGGCGGGGCGGGCAGCGCCTCGTCCTCCGCGTCCTCCTCCCCCGCCTCCCCGGGCCCGCGCTGCGCACCGGCCGCGCCGCTGGCGCAGGACCCGGTGAGCCGGCGGAGGCGGGGCCGCGTCGGGGCCGCGTCGGGGCCGCGTCGGGGCCGCTCACGGTCGTTGCGGGCTTTTTCCCATCTTGACAAAACCTTCGTTCTCAGGGGAGGGCGCTTTGCGGAAATGTGGTCTCCGTGAAATTTTGTCAGTTTGGGGGCGTAATCGGAGACCTTCCTGCTTTGCTGAACTTGAGCCCCGTGTAAACGTGGCTAACTGTGATCTCGGGGGGCCGCCGGGCTAGACCTAACGCCTCGAGCCCCTCCCCCCACCCCCCGCAGGTCCGGGTTTCAGAGCCTGGGGTCCCGGCTGTCCGCACCCCGCAGCCCCTCTGCTGTCTGGGAAGTTTCAGCCGCAGTGCACCCCACCCCGCACCCCAAATTGTAGCCCTTTCGTTCATTCGGGGGACAGGGGCCAGGAAAGGCCCCGGAGGAAATCGCGGCCCAGCAGGGAAGGCGTTTCCTGCCTCTCCCACCCCGAGGGCTTCGGGGCGCCCACCGCGCGAGGAGGCCCCCTCCATTGTCACAGAGGCGAGTTGGGGTTTTGTCTGTTTTTTAAACCGACTCTTCTGTGTGCACAAGGAGGGAAGAGCTCACCCCCAGCCCAGGCTGCCCCTCCCTCCCGTGGGAACTTGACCTTTCTCTCCGCGGGCGCAGTGCAGGGAGCCCGGGCCAGTGTGTCTGCTCCAGGCCCGGTCCGCCCACTCCTTCCGCAGACGCGCGAGGGGCACCGGGTGGGGACCCCGTGGCCGGGCGACCAGGGCCCTGCGTTCGCCGGCGGCGCCTCGACCGCCTCACAGCGAGGGCAGCGTCCTGTGGGCCCCTCCTCCCGGAGCGTGGCTCCCGGCTCTGCAGTGGCTGCTCGGGCTCCACGACCGGGTGCCCCGTGGCTCAGGTGCGCCCCCCACCCGCCCGCCCCCCGCCGGCTGCGGCCATGCTTGTCCGCGAGCGCTGACGCCGTCCAGGTCGGTAGGGGGCCTGGGCCCCGTTCTGACTCCTCGCTCTGCTGGGGTGAGCGCTTATGCTCCCCTGGCTGTTTACCGCGGAGCCGCTGGTGAGGGGGCAGGGCTGGGCTTTTTGCCCCCCGAAACTGCTCCTGCCCGGGGGGGCCTAGCAGCGGCCTCTCTGTGTTGGGGGGACTAGATGCTGCTCGCCACCAAGTAGGGACCCAAACTCTGCCGCTTGGCGCCAGCGGCCTGCCGGTGAGCTGCTGAACCCAGACCTCCCCAGTGCTCTTGAGGGCTCACTGTTCCTCAGGCCTCTGAAGCCTTCTCGCTGGAGGGTTCCAGATCGCTGGAGGGTTCCAGCACTGGAGGGTTCCAGATCGCTGGAGGGTTCCAGATCGCTGAAGGGCTCCAGCACTGGAGGGTTCCAGATCGCTGGAGGGCTCCAGATCGCTGAGGGCTCCAGAAGGGTTCAGATTCTCTGGAGGGTTCCAGCACTGGAGGGTTCCCAGATCCCTGGAGGGTTCCAGATCGCTGGAGGGCTCCAGATCGCTGGAGGGTTCCAGATCGCTGGGAGGGTTCCAGATCGCTGGAGGTTCCAGCACTGGAGGTTCCAGACGCTGAAGGGCTCCAGCACTGGAGGGTTCCAGATCGCTGGAGGGTTCCAGCACTGGAGGGTTCCAGATCCCTGGAGGGTTCCAGATCGCTGGAGGGCTCCAGATCGCTGGAGGGTTCCAGATCCCTGGAGGGTTCCAGATCGCTGGAGGGTTCCAGATCGCTGGAGGGCTCCAGATCGCTGGAGGGTTCCAGATCGCTGGAGGGTTCCAGATCGCTGGAGGGTTCCAGATCGCTGGGGGACGGGACACAGGCTTGGTTCCGTCACGGCGCCTTGCGGTGCGGGTGGACACCCAGTGCTCACGGGCGACGGGCTGACCTACGGGGGGCGGGCAGTTCCGTCAGCCGCCGCTGTCCAGTTGCCAGTTGCACCCCCAGGACAGGTGTCAGGGTGGCCCGCGTACGACACGACCCAGCACGACCAGATCCGTCCGGAGCTGGTGGGAGGTCGTCCTGACTCTGCGGATTTTCCGTAACCGTCTCGGTCCGTGGCCGCCTGGTTGCTGATCACCCCTGGCCATCTCCTCTCTGGTTCCTTTCAGGTCATCATTTTGGAAGACTACGCTGATCCTTACGATGCCACGCGGACAAAGGGTCAGAGGGACGCAGAGAGAGTGGGCGAGAACGACGGGTACATGGAGCCGTACGACGCGCAGCAGATGATAACAGGTCTGTGGGCCGAGGGCGGTCGGGCTGCGGCTCACGCGCCGCAGGTGAGAGCCACCTGCCCGCGTTTGGGGCAGAGACGCGACGCAGCTCGGTCGGGTCTTCTGACCAGAAGGAACCAATCAGAACCCCAAATAAGGCCACACTATCTCATCGACTGTCTTTATGGTTTTGTATCTTCCGGCTTTCGGGTTTGCAAGGTCTTTAATATTTTTTAAATTCTGTGCGAAATGACACTTGTGAGTTTGCAGACATGCTCGGGATGCGACCTTCGGCGCTGAGCCTGTTCGCGGGCGTTTCTTGGCCTCTTTGACACTTGCGAGGGGGGTCGGCAAACTCCCAGGGACTCGCCTGGAGGGTTTCGCGCTGTTAGCAAACACGGACGTGACCGGTCGTCTGGGTCACAGCAGAGGAGCGGTTTCTCCCCGAGCTCTGCGCTGCTGGAGCCGAACTTGACCCCCAGCCCGGGCGCGAGCGCAGGGGCAGCAGAGCCGCCCGCGCCCCGCTTGCCCTTTAATTCACGGTTGTCTTACGTTCCCGGGAATGATGCCTAGAAATAATGTGAACTAGTTGTTTAGATTTATTTGTGAAATTTAGAGTGCGGAACGTATTCACTCTGTCTTCCCTTAAATGTTCTTTAATCGGTAACGAAAAGTGCGTCTCTGAGCGCTGACTCCCCGGCACCCTCGCTTGGGCCTCGGGTGCCTGGGGCGGGACCCGGCCCGGGGAGGGAGCGCAGGGAAGCAGCACCCGGGACGGGTCAGGACAGGCTGCAGGATGGCCCCGAGCTGCGCAGGAAAGGGGCGCCGCGTCCTGTTTGCCTGCTTGCCCAGATAAGGCCGCGCCTGCGGAGGGCGCACCCCGGCCGGGCTGCGACCCCGCGGGTCACCGACTGCGTCCTCTGATGAAATCTGTGAATGAAAGGAAGTGAAAATGAACTTAGTCAGAATTTTAAAAAATATCAGAGGCTTGAAAGGACTAGAGGAAGAGATTTACATAAAATCCAGGGAAAATATTTTTTTTAGAGGTTTAATTTTGATTTGTCTTTCTTCTGTCTTTTGGTTTTTATTCCTCCCTTTCTCTTTAACCAGAATGGGTAGTTTATCCGTCCTGTCCCGGCTCTGTATTTGTGGGGCCACCCTGATAGGAGGAAAGTGCCCCCCTCGATTCTCCGTGACCCTCGCAGGACTGTGCTCGGACCTCAGCCCTCTCCCTCTCACAGAACCAGATTCTGACCCTTTAAGAGACAGCAGCAACTAGGTCCCGATCTTCCCCCAGAGTGGGTGGTTGGCTTCCCACCCCGCACAGCCTCAGCCTTGGGACACATTTGAAACGATGAGCAAAAGCACTTTAAATTTTACACATAATTGGGGCGCCTGGTGGCTCAGTCGGTCCAGAGTCCAACTTCGGCTCAGGTCGTGATCTCGCGGTTCGTGGGTTCGAGCCCCATGTCGGGCTCTGTGCTGACAGCTCAGAGCCTGGAGCTGCTTTGGATTCTGTGTCTCCCTCTCTCTCTCTGCCCCTCCCCTGCTTGTGCTCGGTTTCTCTATCCTTCCGATGTAAAGATTTAAAAAAATTCTTTTTTACTTTTACACATAAATGAGGCATTTTTCTGCTCAGACTCACAAAGAAGGTTGTATTGAAAAATCAGAATTGTCCAATGTGAAATAAACGTTAATAATAATAACCAACATTTAATATGCAAGTGTTAAGTGCCAGGCTTTGTCTTACAGTTTATGTGAATACATTTATTCAGGAATACTAGATTAATATATCCAGTTGGAGAATAAATCCAAATTTATTATACATTTAAATTACTAACTTTTAAGAATTAATAGCTTATTTCGTCTTAAGAAAACCATGAATTTTAAAATCTCATTTAAAACATGTATCAGAACACAGCTTCTCGGCGTGGAGAACATGTCTCTAATTCTCCCCATGGGCTCCACAGCTGGACAGAATAACAGGAAGTGAGCTGATCGGAAGCTGGAAATAAAAGATTTGCTGCTGGGTTTTTTGTTTTTTTTTTTTAACCTTCTGCCTCTTTTGTTCTGTTTGGTCCTTGTATGCTTGGCTGACCCACACACCCTCAGAAATGTCTCCTTTTTCTGGAAACACGTTATAGAGATTTTTTCTTTTTCTTTTTTTTTTATTATTTTTTTAATTTTTTAATGTTTTATTTATTTCTAGGATAGAGAGAGACAGCGTGAGCAGGGGAGGGTCAGAGAGAGAGGGAGTCACAGACTAAAACAGGCTCCAGGCTCTGAGCTGGCAGTCAGCACAGCCCGACGCGGGGCTCGAACCCACGAACCGCGAGATCATGACCTAAGCAAAAGTCGGACGCTTAACCGACTAAGCCACCCAGGCGCCCCAGAGATTTTTCTTTAGTTTCACATTTTTCAGGAGAGGGAAGACACCAGCCCCTGTCCTTGCTGGTTCCCCTGAGGAGGCGGGACGCCCCTCACGGTCTGCGGGCGCCCGGCCCGAGACCCACGTGGTCATGTCCTTATGGACTGAGCTCACGACCCAAGAGGCAGACAGACGTGACACCAGCAGACACGAAAACACGGCACCAAGTGTTACGTGCCGTGCGGTGGAGACTCAGAAGCCAGGGTGTTCTCCTTAGCCAGGACCCCCCAGAAGTCTGCTCTTAGCACTAAAAATTAAGAATCTATAAGTTTATAAATACTCCCTGAGATTTACCCAAAGGATTGTTCAAAAAACTACAATTATGAACACAAGGTGGTTATCAGTGGCCCTTTCTCTGTTCCGCCAAAGCGGCAGGAGCGTTTTGGCCACGAAATTGGCAGAAATACTCTACCTAATTTAGCTGATGCGATCGAGCCACCAAGTGGCACCTTGGCACAGGAAGGGTGTTCGTCACGGAGACGGCCCCGTTCCGCGTGAGAGCTGCTTCTGGCATGGTGCCCGGCCCTCCGGTTCCCTGGCTAAGCCCGCAGCCCCGTGCTGTGGTGTTAGGAGTCTGGCAGGCAGTGAGGACACCAGAGCTTGGAACCATTCAGCAATGTGTCTGGTGGCCCAGCTGGAGAGTAGAGGCGCCAGGTCATTCCATCTGCACTCGCCAACATCCGTCTGTCTGTCTGCCTAGTTCTGCGCCCGGCCTGGGGCTTGAACTCACGACTCTGAGATCAAGAGCCCCTCACTCCCCCAACTGAGCCAGCCAGGAGCCCCTGAATAGTCAAATCTGAAGGAGAACCTCATTGTTGGGCTGCCCGTTAAATCCATTATGGAGGGGCGCCTGGGGGCCCAGTCGGTGAAGCGTCCGACTTCAGCTCAGGTCATGGTCTCGCGCTCCACGAGTTCGAGCCCCGCGTCGGGGTCTGTGCTGGCAGCTCAGAGCCTGGAGCCGCTTCGGATTCCTCTCTCTCTGCCCCTCCCCTGCTCGTGCTCTCTCTCTTTATCTCTCTCAAAAATGAACAAACATTTTTAAAAATTCCATTATGGAAAAAAACAAAAATAGATTTTATCTAATTTGTCTATACTTGTGAAGCTTAAATTTCAGAGTTCCTCAATGGTATCTGCTTTTGTTCAGGTTTTTAGATTTATCTGATAAGAAAATACTCAAATCATTTTACACCAAAAGCTTGAGCACTAATAACAGCCGTGCCCAGAAACCGCTCCGAGGGGAAAGCATCGGGAAATGGGCCGGGGGCAGGTGTGCTGTGACCCGTCTGTGAGAACGCTTCGGGGCACAGAGTGATGGTGACGAGGCCGGGGCCCTGGGGCCACCCTGTGGGAAGGGGCTGGCCCGGGTCTCCCTGCTCGCCCCCCCTCCCCCGCCGGGAGCTGTGGGAGCACAGAGGACGGCTCGCCACCACCTCCACCTGCCTTGTGAAGGCAGGGCCTGGGCCTGAGCCGGGCCTGGCGGGTGGGGCTTGTCCAGACCCCGCGGCCTGTTGTCCCCGAGGTAAATGGCCTCTATCAGCAGGGCCGGGGTGTAGCTTCCTCTCGCCGTTTCCTCCTCCTCAGGCCCGTTTCCTCCCGGAGCCGGCCCTGCACCCCTGCACGTCCGGGCTGGAAGGTCGCCCTGCCCCGCGGTTGTTTCTGTTCCGTGGCGCCTCAGGCGGGGCAGCAGGTGCCAGAACGGAAGGTGACTCCCTCCGGGGCCACTGCTCAGGCCCTTGTTTCCCCTAATTAAACGGCGTGTGGCAGGGTGACAGTGACACGGCCCGGGAAGCCCCCTCCCCAGGGACGCCGGCGCCGAGTTGCCGGCCTCCTTCGAGACCCTGCTCGTTGACGAAATTTCAGCGCAGACGCGGAGATTTCCCTGCGGGCAGGGCTGAGTCGAGTCGAGGGCCGGGGGCAGGGTCTAAACTGCCGTTCAGCCCGGGGTTTGATCAGAGACTTACAGTTTCTAGGTTCGTGCTTTGAGTTCCGCTGTTTTCTCTTTCCCGTTTCTTGGCTCTAGAGAAGTGTTGTTGTTAAAAAAAACCCTCCAGCCCGATCTTACCTGAAGCAGAAACCGAGTCGGGGTTGGGGGGCTTCTTGCCCGTGACCGCGTCTGGAATAGCAGAACAGCGGCGTGGGGGTCCCGCGGCCCTAGCGGCCACCCCGTGGGAGGCGGGCGGGACGGAGGGGCCCCGGGGAAGGTCTCCGCACGTAGGGAGTCGCCGGGACGCCAGGCCTCGCAAGCCGCTTGCCCTGCGCACGCGGCCGGTAGAGCGCCCTGAGCCGGCGCGGGGGCCGAGGTGGCGCGGGAAGGTCCTGACGGCGCCGCGGGGGCCCCGGCCCGGCGGGAAGAGCCGCAACATATGGTCGTTCCACCTCAGCGGTCGGGCCACCAGACCCCGCCTGCCGAGGCCTCTGGACCAACGCTCCCGGCTCCTTCCCTCTGTGGCCGTAGCTGCTGCTTAACTTTCAGTGAAACACACACATTGTTGTTATCTTTGCTAAAGATGTGAGATGGACTGTTTCCAGAACAACCTGAACTATTATCCTTGTGTTTGGGGGAGCCCGGGGGGCTCGGTCAGTTAATCCTCCGACTTCGGCTCAGGTCAGGATCACGCGGTTCGTGGGTTCGAGCCCCGCGTCGGGCTCTGTGCTGACAGCTCGGAGCCTGGAGCTGCTTCAGATTCTGTGTCCTTCTCTGTCCCTCTCCTGCTTGCGCTCTCTCTCTCTCTCTCAAAAATAAATAAAACAGTTTTTAAAAATGTAAAAATGAATACATGTTAAAAATAACTAAATAAAACTTGTGTGTTTGGAGCCCGGGCGGCCCCCCGTCCAGCCCCCGCTGTCTCCCGTCTCCCCTCTGCCCTTTGAAGTCTGTGGCCCCCCACCCCGTCTGCACTCCCGCGGCCTCCTGCCCTGGGACTGACCCCCCGTCAGCGGACCCGCCGCCGTCCCTCGTGGAGTCTGTCCGCGTGCGCCGGGCCCAGCTTCCCGCCTGCGCGTCCCACGCGTCCCCGCCCTGCGCCCGCTGCTCAGGACACTCGCGCTCCCTTCTGCACGTCAGGAAAGGACGGCGCCCGTGTCAGGGCCGTGGTGCAGGCCCCAGGGCGCGCCGTCTCTGACGCTGTGTCGCGTTTACTCACCGGCCCGCGCTGCTGGCGGCCGTGTCTGGGCCGCTCCCTGTGAAACTGCCCAGAAGTCAGGAACTCCGTCCAGGGCGCCTGCGTGTCATTCCTCAGCGGCCTGAGCCCAGAGCGGGGGGTGTGGCCGCCCACCGACTTATATTAAAACACTGTGGTCCCGGCCCTCCGGGGGGCGTGGGCACCGTGGGCCCTGGGCCACAGCTGCACGTGGCCCCGAGCCACCGTCACCAGGTGACCCCTGGTCGGTGGGCCTGGTGGCCGGCCCGGGTGTGCGGAGAGAAGCGGCCCCTTTGCTTCGGGCCCAGGAGACGGTCTCTGTTCTCGTCCCCGGACGCGGGAGGAGGGAATGCGTTCCTCGGTTACCGGCGGCCCCGCTCGTTTCTGTCAAGGCCTCACGCACGCTGTTTTTCAGAAATCCGGCGCCGAGGCTCGAAGGACCCTTTGGTGAAGGCCCTGCAGCTGCTGGACGGTCCCTGCGAGGCGGGCGACGCCAGCACGAAGTCGGAGACCTCGGCCAAGAGACGGGGCTCCAAGGACCTCCTGGGGAAGCCCCCCCAGCTGTACGACACGCCGTATGAGCCCACGGACGGCGGTCCCAGGGCAGAGGAGCGGCGGGCCCGGCTGCCCGCAGGGGACGAGAGGCCGGCGGCCGAGTACGAGCAGCCCTGGGAGTGGAAGAGGGAGCAGATCGCCAGGGCGCTGTCGGGTGAGGGCCGCCCGCCGGGCGCTGGGAGCCCCTCCTGGGGTTGAAGGCCAGGCCGGCGCAGAGCCCTGGGGGCCTGAGACTCCGGGCACCGAGTGGCGTCAGTGGCCTGAAACGGCCTGCGCGGCGCCCGTGTGCCCCTGCGCCCTCGGGCCCGTGGACGTCCCGCTGCGGAATCGGCGTTCCGGGTCCGGCCTGGGTGTGCGGTGGAGGGGGCGCCCTCCGCCTGGCTGACGCGGCCTTTTCCTCGGGTTTGGAGAAGTCGGGGGCGTCTTCCTCCTCCAGGCCTGCTCTCCGCCGCTGCCGGCTCTGCTCGCGCCGCCCCTGCGCGCCGCGTCCGCGTCTGCTCCGTGCGGCCGCGGGGTGGCCTCCCGGGCACCGTTGCGCAGTTTGCTTCCAGGTTGATCTCTCTGTTATTTCAGAGTAAAAACTGCTTATTTGGTTTCCTAGAATGATATGCTCTGTATCATTTATTCTAAAGGTGCTGAAGGTTTTAGGCTAAAGGTTTTAGGCGCAGGCGCTGGGCGTGCCCTCGAGGCCGCGGGTTCCAGAACCGCCGGACGGGGCCAGAGGCTCCCCGGACGCCGAGCGCGGGCCACCGTCCGGGCTGTCCGCGGTGGGCTTCAGCTCTCGCGCAGGGGGCTTCCTTCCCGGGGCGAGGCAGGGAGGGCGGTGTCTTCGTGGGCGTCCACTCGGGCCACCGCTGTGGCCTCCGTGTTAAACGAGCCTTCTTTCCAGTTCAGTTTGAAGGCTCCGAGCGACCTTCCGTCAAGGAGGACGCGCTGAGGCAGCACCACCGCCAGAAGAGCTGGACCCAGAAGGTCCTGAAGCCGGCCGCCCCCGAGCACAGCGAGGGGGAGAAGGTGGACCCGGCCCTGCCGCTGGGGAAGCAGCCGTGAGTGTCCTCGGCCCCTGCAGGAGCGCGTGCGGGAACGAACCGCCACAGGGAGCCCGGGCGGGGGGGGGTTGGCCCACTTTGCAGGGTTATTTTGCTCATACGTGGTGAGGGGGCTTATTAATGAAAACCTGTTTTATTTTATTTTATTTTATTTTATTTTATTTATTTATTTTATTTATTTCTAGGAGAGAGAGAGAGAGAGTGAGCAGGGGAGGGTCAGAGAGAGGGAGTCACAGACTGAAACAGGCTCCAGGCTCTGAGCTGGCAGTCAGCACAGAGCCCGACGCGGGCTCGAACCCACGAACCGCGAGATCATGACCCGAGCGAAAGTCAGACGCTCAACCAACTAAGCCACCCGGGCGCCCCATTGAAAACCTGTTTTAAAGCCTGTTGCACTTGTGCAGCGTGGAAAGCGCTCTGCATCCCGGGGCCGGGTTTCAATTCCATTCTCCCGCGTAGACAACTTCCCAGGGACGCTAGCGCCATCAGCTCCTCTCATGCCTGCTCAGTCTTGCGACCCAGGTTTACCCAAACCTGTATCTCGTCTCTCCTGAGTGTGAAGCAGGATCTGGTTCAGGCCACGGAGCTCCCCGCGGTAGTGCATTAAAAGTAGTGTTTCATGGGGCGTCCAGGGGGCTCAGTCGGTTAAGGGTCTGACTTCGGCTCACAGGTCTTGGGTTCGGGCCCCGTGTCGGGCTCTGTGCTGACAGCTCGGAGCCTGGAGCCGCTTCAGATCCTGTCTCCCTGCCTCTCTGCCCCTCCCCTGCTTGCACTCAGTCTCTCTCTCTCTCAAAAATAAGTAAAACCGTTTAAAATTTTGTCTTAAATAATAATATCTTATGGAGCGCGGCCCCGTGTGGATCTGATTTGTGCCCCCTCACAGCTGGTTCCACGGCGCCATCACCCGCGCCGAGGCCGAGAGCCGGCTGCATCCCTGCAGGGAGGCGGCCTACCTGGTGCGGAGCAGTGAGTCGGGGAGCGGCAGGTACTCCATTGCTCTGAAGTGAGTACCGAGGCCGCGAGCACCCTGCTGGGAGGGCGGGGAGGGCTGACGGGCGGGGGACTCCCCCGAAACGGTGTGATTTGAAGGTGGTTCGCAGGGGTGCGGCGGCTTGGACGGCCGTGTGAGCGCGGGGCTGGTGCTGGGCGGGTGCACCGGCGTCTGGGAGGACAGTGAGCACCTCTTACTGTCCCACGTTCGGCAGCTTCTGCCTCGACAGCTGGTGTGACGCGGCCCCCCCGCCCCCCGGGGCCCCGGGGAAGTGACCCCGACCAGAAGGACAGTTTCCGGCGGGCAGCCGGTGTTTGAGACTTTAACAAATCAGGGCCCTTGATGTCGCAGTGCCAACTGTGGTTTTGATACCAGCTTCTCGTGGGGAAGAAGGAGCCGCTCACTGTCTCCCCCCCGACTGTGACAGAGCGGTCACTCTGGCCCGGCTGGGCTCCTGTCATGGAAATTCTCGCGGCCGCGCAGGCCCAGGGCTGCAGGATCATTGTCAGAGCCCAAAGCACTTCCTTCCTGCGGAAGCGGAGCCCCTGCAGCTTGAACAATCGGGCTGCAGGGAGAGGGGCCGGGCGGGCCTGGCAGGGCGCGGGCCAGCGGACACGCAGTGGTGGGACCAGCGCCACCGTGTCCCTGAAGTGGGACCAGCCCTCGGTGCCGACCGTCATGATGCTCATGTTCAACCAGGGACAGACTTCCCGGCGGGGGGGTGGTGGAGGGGGTGGAACCTTCCTTCCTCGACCCGCGGCGGGGACCTCACCTTAGTGGCCTCCTGCTTGGGCTTCAGCTCTAGTGTGGCAGTTGGGGGACTGGCGGGGGAGGGGGGACTGCGCTTTCTCTTTTCCTTTTGTCTTTTTGGTCCAGTCCCTGCTGACCTGTGTGTTATGGACAAACAGCCCAAGGATGACCCACCTGTAGCCGAGGTCCCGAAGCCTCGAGAGCCCCTGGGGAGCAGGACACGTCTTCTCTTTGCCTTTGTGACAGCTCCGGGCATGAGTCAGACCCTGTGTGCCCGTGACTCTGGCCGGCTCACGCACGTCTCCTCAATTTTGTTCCGTTTCAGGACGAGTCAAGGGTGCGTCCACATCATAGTGGCCCAGACCAAAGACAGCAAGTACACGCTGGACCAGGCCAGCGCCGTCTTCGGCAGCGTCCCCGCCGTGGTGCACCACTACTCCAGCGAGAAGCTGCCCTTCAAGGGGGCCGAGCACATGACCTTACTGTACCCCGTGCACAGCAAGCAGCACTGAGGGGCGGCCGCGCCCTCCTCCCCCGAGGGGGCGGCGGGACTGCACCCCTGGGAGTTGGTGGGAAGTGAGAGTCTCCATCTAGAAGCCAAAACCTGGGATCCTAAATCCATTCCTGACACCTGGTTACTGACCTGCTGCTTTTCTACAATAAGAAGTCGTGGTTCACCCGCTGCCTGCACTCTCTGGAGTGGGTGTTCTGTTTGGGGGGTGCGGACTCTCAGGAAAGGGGAGTCAGGAGTCCGGGAGTGTTAAGGTTTTCCAAAAACGTGCTAGTTGTCTTGACAGTCAACAAAAATGCAATTGGCATTTATTTATAAGAAGCAATAAAAAATGACCGTGTGGACCGGAGAGCACGGGTTACACGCCCCTTCTTGGGGAAACAGATGAAGAGTGGAAAACAGTGAACAGTTGGGTGGTTTGGAGAAAGCTCTGGAGCCGGGAAGATTCACAACAACTCTGACGAGACGGTGTTGGTCAGCCTTCTAAGAAAGTTTGTGTTTTCTCCATCCTTGGGGACGTTTTTATCCTTATTCACAGAAGCATAAATAGGAAGGAAGATGCCCCTGATTTAAGAGTCAGCGATATAAATTAAGCCTTGGCATCACTATAATTCTGAATTCTAGAATAAAATACACAACAAATCTGAAAATTTGGAAAGCTCCACAGCCATTGTTTTATTGGATGACGACGCAGAATTTCCAGTACCTTCCGTTTCATCTTTCAGCATTTCAGTTGCCAGGGCCTGGGTGTTAATGTTTGTTCCCTAGTTCAATTGCCTTTGTATTTTGGAGTGAATGTTGAATGTATACATATGCACACCTCTCTTCCTGCGTCCTTCGGGGGGACCGCCCGCACCCAGTGGGCCCTGGGCTGTGCACAGCAGGCCAGCTTGCGGTATAAAAATATTTCTAAAAGACCAAGGTTTCCCTAATTACTACTGCTTAAGATATTAAATTAATACTCATAGTATTGTTCTCTTTGTGGTTTACTGGGAACTTACACTGACCCTTTACTGTGAAAAAAAAACCATGAGAACGGCTTCCTGTGAGGAGACCCCAGTGAATGGCCGACGGTTAGAGCCGAGTGGGTGCATCTGTGGCCGGGTTTGCGGCCTGGACATCAGAACTGGCTCCGATACACGTGCAGCGTCTTCAGGGAAAAGCTGACTTTTGTAGCTCCTTTTAAATCACAAGAAAAGCAGGTTTGGTTAGTTTTTAGGAAAGCATATCTTTCTGGATGTTATCATTCTATTACGATTTAGAGGTTAGTAAATTCTTTCTTTATTCACTTAAGGTTGTAGCCACTGGGTTGTGTGATCCTCAATTTAAAATAACTTCAGAGGAACTTTTTCTTACTGAATCTTGATGATTTTATTATGAAGAGTCTCCTGTTTTTAAATACCAACAGAATGTTTTCAGTGTGGATTGGTTCGTGTGTGGCATCTTCGGCACAAGATTTTTTTTTAACTTTTAGCATCTACAGTTCCATTTGCACTCAACAAATATTTATTATCTTCCATATACAGATCATTTATTAAACTTATTTTTAGTTCAACATTCTAGAAGTGAAACCTTGTTTTTTACTTAAACTTATTCTACAAACTACAGTTTTCCTAATTGTGATAAATGCCAGAAAGCTTGGTACAGCTACTGTTCGTGCACAAACGGTCTCCGCTGCCCCTGCCGGGCTCCAGAGAGGAGCGCCCGGCGCCCGGGCATGTTGATAGCAAGCCCGATGCGTCCCGCGCTCCGTAAGCTCCGCTCACACCTCAGCCCCGCGTTCTCTGCACAGTCGCGTTACTTTCTGCTGTGCTGGCAAGTGGAGACGCGGGTGTGCAAATGGCCCGGCTACTGCAAGCCACACGGGGGTCGTAACAAGAAGGAACGGGGTGAGTCAGGAGGCGGCCAAGCCGCTGGGCTCTCCCCAAGGCTGGGACCCAGCTGAGGAGTCAGGGGCACCTCAGGCCCTGGAAACGGCTCGGCCCAGCGAACTGTCGCCCGCGGCCTCCTGGGGTTGGGGGCGGCCCCTGCGCCAGCTGACCTGAAGCCCCGTGACACGTTCTGCTCTGGGCTCTGCGTGCTCGGCTTTTTTTGTCATTTTGTCTTGATACCAGTACTTTGCCGTGCTCTCACCCTTCTGTGTTCCCTCTGCGTCCCGGGGTAGTTTCTGATTCCCTCTAAAGAGGATAACGTCCTAGCCAGTCTGTGCTCCCTTGCCTTGAACGTGGCATCCAGGCTCCGCCCATCTGGGACGCTTCTCCATCACTGTTCCGTTTTAAAAATGCTCTGCCCAGGTTACCAGATGAATCTAGTTCTTCCATTTCAAGCCTACAGGACATTTCTGTTTATTTTGCCACCAAAGCTGTTCCAATCAGGATGGATTTCGACCAGCGAAGTGGCAATATTTAAATAAGTGGCGTGAAATCATGCAGTGATGTTACCGTGTGGATAAACAGGAAAGTATTGATCTGCCGCCTCTACTGGGGCGAGAAGGGTCCTTTGAAGCTTTTCAAAGTAGTTTCTTAAGTGTTTAAAAAAAGAGCCTTTATTCTTTGCTGAGTCATCACTGGCCTCTGCCAGAGGATGGGGACATGAGCAGAAGTCGCTGGGACAGATGGGGGAATAGTCCTGAATCATTAATTTGATTATTTAACCATTACTACTCTGTTAATGGCCCTTGTTAGTAAATCCTAACCCTTGATTTGGAAGAACTGAGCATCTGAGATATTCTTTAGTTTCATTTTAAGCAAGGGCAGCCTTGGGGCGCCTGGGTGACCCAGTCGGTTAAGTGTCCGACTCCAGCTCAGGTCATGAACTCCCAGTTTGTGGGTTTGAGCCCCGTGTTGGGCTCTGTGCTGACACCTTGGAGCCTGGAGCTGCTTCAGATTCTGTGTCTCCCTCTCTCTCTGCCCCTGCCTTGCTCACGTTGTGTCTCTCTCTCTCTCTAAGAAAGAAATAAAAAGATTAAAAGATTTTAAAAATAAAATAAACAAGGGCAGCCTTTCTGTTCTATTAAAATACCCTTTTTTAGTCACAGGTCCGTGCCTCATGTTTCCTTCTGTTTTTTTTTTTTTTTTTTTTAATATTTTTATTTATTTCTAGGAGAGAGAGAGAGGCAGCGTGAGCAGGGAGGGTCAGAGAGAGGAGTCTGAGCTGAAACAGGCTCCAGGCTCCGAGCTGGCAGTCAGCACAGAGCCCGACGCGGGGCTCGAACCCACGAACCGCGAGATCATGACCCGAGCGAAAGCCGGACGCTTAACCGACGAAGCCACCCGGGCGCCCCTCGTGTTTCCTTCTGTTCGGGGGACAAGGAAGAGTCTACATCCCGGTTCCCTTCTCCGCCACGTGCACGGGTTCGTGACTCGTGTTCGGCGTCTGCCCCACAGACGGTCCCACCCTTCGCGGCTCGGCCTCAGTCTGCATCCTGGCCTCCGGCCCCGCGCCCGCGCCCCGCGACCGTGTGCAGAGACGGCGCGTGCCCGCCGCCTAGCGGACGGAGCGCAAACTGCGGGCGGCGGGCGCCTCCTGTGTCAGGTTCCTGACGCCTGGCGGCCGTGTTCCGGGCTTTACCATCCCCGCAGAACCAGTACGCTTGTAGCTTTGAAAATGTCAGACCGTACGTGACCCCAGTGCCCGTGTGTAGCCCGTTGTCACTCACGCCCGAGAGACTGAAATCCCGGGGCGCAGGGCAGCAGCCCTCCTGAAGGTTTACGCTCAGATGCCGCTTGAATAAACGCTGTTGCAAGAAAATCAGTGTCTTCGCTCCTGGATTAGTTCGGAGAACCCCCCCACCCTTTGAAAGTGCTTCCTGGGGCGAGAGCCGCGGCCCGGGGTGCCTGTCACCTGCGGTCACCCGCGGTCATCGCCGCCCGGCCGCCTGCCTCTCCCGTGCCTGGCCGGCCGCGTGCAGCCTCACCGCCTCCTCGGCTTCCTGTGCGTGGACGGCTGTGGCCTCACCTCTGACTCAGCTGCTGTCATTCATACGTCACCATGGGAGCTGATGCTTCAGTCTGTCGTGAAGCTTGAACTCTGTGACTTTTTAACCGGGTACCAGGAGATTCTGATCCCACCATGCGGAGCACTCCCTGCGGAAGGTGCTGTTTAGAGTAAGTGCCAGGTCCGTTCATTGAGGTTCTAGAAGAAGGCTGCGTAACGAGTCCTTCAGGATCAATTTTTTAAAAATTTATTTCTGAGAGAGAGAGAGACAGCGTGAGCAGGGGAGGGTCAGAGAGAGAGGGAGTCACAGGCTGAAACAGGCTCCAGGCTCCGAGCCGTCAGCGCAGAGCCCGACGCGGGGCTCGAACCCACGAACAGTGTGATCGTGACCTGAGCTGAAGTCGGACGCTTGACTGACTGAGCCCGCCAGTCACCCTTCAGGGTCAAATTTTCAATTCCCATTGCACATTCACAGTTGGCCACCTGGCGGAACGAGTGCCTATCGTGTTTCCGCACGTCTGTGTAACAGGAGAGGAAGCTCGTGTGGAGAAATGTTCAAGCGCCCCCTCCCCCCGGCAATCAGAGTGAAGGTGTTTGGGATCCAGGCTGAACACGTTTGTGAGAGCCCAGGCTTCGGCTCCTGTCAGGCTCTGACCCTGCGGAAGGCCAAGGTGAGGAACAGGTGTGCTGTGGAAGCGCTTTCGTGCTGCCTCTCGCTCTAATCCTGCGCAACTTGCTGAGCCAGGTGGGGGCCTGTTTCCAGATCAGCGATCAGCACACCCGGAAGCCTCCAGCAGCTCGTCCTGGAGCAGGTCCAGCCTGCTCACCTCGCCTGCGCCCTCCCGCGGAGAGACCCCCCACGTTGAAGAATACAACCCGATGAGGTGAGAGGTGGCGAGCTCACCGTGTGGTTTTAGTTAACGAGTGAAAAATAAAGTTAAAAACACAACAGCCAAGAAGTGGAAGCCCACGTGCCCACGGACTGACAAGCAGATGGAACAAAACGTGCTCACAACACAGAATGGAATCTTCAGCCTTTAGAGGAAGGAAGCGCGGCCCCGGGATGCGGCCGGTGGCCTGGAAGGTGCTCTGCGAGTGAAACGCCAGGCACAAAGGGGAAGTGCGGTAGGGCCGCGCGGATGCGACGCACTCAGTCCAGTTCTCAGAGTGCGGGGGACGGCGGGCCCTGGGGAGGCTGTTTACACAACAGTGCGAATATACTTAACACCACCAAGCTGCACGCTTAGAAAGGGTCCAATGGAAATTTTTATTCTGTGTCCTTTGCCGCAGGGGATGAAACCAAAAGCAATGCCAGCCTGTTAGACATCCAGACACCAGCGAGTTCTCTCCCCTGTGTGAGCCGCGTGGGCTCGGGCCGGGCAGTGGGAATCGGGTTGAGGCATGGTCTCCGCCCTGGACAAGCCCGTGCTGGGTCTAGCGGGCTGGCTCCCAGGGCCCGTCCCCTCCGCCCCTTGGGAGAGGCTCTACTCGCGGGACCGGTGGTCTGAAGCCTGATGATCAGCCTGCTATCAGCTGTTGGGGGGACCGGGTCTGCGGCGTGCGGATCGCCGCTTCCAGAACCCGCACGAGCACCACAGTTCCGTCCCCCAGGCTGCGAGCACGCGGACGAGCCACCGCGCCATCGTGGTTCCGGCTTAAATGCATCCTGCATGGAATTGTCTTAAGGATTCAGCTTGGCTTCTGATTTCTGGTCATCAACAGGATTCCTGGGCTGGACTAATTGAGGGAGAAATCGATCACTTGTGCACGTGAAGCTAATTAGTTCATCAGGGCATCAACCAGCATGATGCCCACAAGTGTGGCTCTGGCGTCCGTTAATGATAAAGACATGTTTATACTCACGTTGGACTGTTGTAAATGCTGTGTTTGCAAGTGAAACATTCCCCTGAAAATCCTTGCGTTTTTTAAATGGAGAACGTCAGGCCTTGGGGACGCGCGGGCTCCACCAGCCTCATCGTCAACTTCGTCTGACCTACGGCCGCAGCTGCTCCTCACGCCGAGTGACCTTCACACACGACACAGCCTGGCTGAGCCAGTCCCAGATGCGGGGTAAGTGTTTAATGTTGTAAAAACACATGCTTGGGGCGCCCGGGTGGCTCAGTCGGTTAAGCGTCCGACGTTCGCTTAGGTCATGATCTCGCGGTTCGTGGGTTTGAGTCCCGTGTCGGGCTCTGTGCTGACTGCCAGCTCAGAGCCTGGAGCCTGTTTCAGAGTCTGTGTCTCCCTCTCTCTCTGACCCTCCCCTGCTCACGCTCTCTCTCTCTCTCCTAGAAATAAATAAAACATTAAAAAAAAAAATTAAAAACACACACGCTCATGAAAACAAATGCGTACAAGGAAAAAGGAGGGTGTCTGTCTATCCGTGACTTCCTGATGCTCCTAAAACCTCACAGAGATGCTCAGCTAGCGCCTGTGCAGGCCTGACCGGCCTCTCCCTGCGAAGCTGCTGTCCGCCTGTGGCTGTCCGCCTGTACCCCTCCACCAGGCTGGCCGCCCGCTCCTGGGGACAGCATCAGATCGTAACTGCCGTGTCCCCCAGCGCCCCCATGTCCCCGCACCCAGCACCCTGAGGAGCACCCCCCTTCGCCCCTCCGTACCCTGCAGCCAGCACTGGGGCTCAGGACATTGTCCTCAACGGAGCCTCAACCATCCAGAAAGCGCCACTGTTTACAGCGTGCCCATCATCCCTCTGGAGGGCTACAAGGATGGAGGATTTCAGGGAAGCTCATCCAAGTGTGTGCTCAGGAAGCGCAGGAGAAAAGAACTCGTGCACATGGACTTCGGAGTTGAGCGCCGGTGTGGACTGGGGGGCGCGCTTCCATTTGGTTTCTTTTTTTTTTTTTTTAATGTTTTCTTTATTTCTAGGAGAGAGAGAGAGACAGCGTGAGCAGGGGAGGGTCAGAGAGAGAGGGAGTCACAGACTGAAACAGGCTCCAGGCTCTGAGCTGGCCGTCAGCACAGAGCCCGACGCGGGGCTCGAACCCACGAACCGCGAGATCATGACCTAAGCGAAAGTCGGACGCTTAACCGACTAAGCCACCCAGGCGCCCCTCCATTTGGTTTCTGACCAGGGTCGTCAGCAGTGAGGACCTGGCTGTCGTCCCCCCGCCCCGCCCAGCTCACCTCTCGGTCTCACTGCCTCCGGCCCTGCTCACAGGACAGGTGTGACAGCCTCATGCGGAGCCCAGGTCTCTGGCCCTCGGGGTGAGTGGGCCAGGCCTCTGCCCGGAGCAGGGGGTGGAAAGACAGACGCATCCAGGTGGTCGCCGGGCCTGAGGCCCCGCCACGTGGGGAGGACTGAGCTGCTCCTGGAGTCAGGCAGGCCAGGCTTGCGGCCTCATGCAGGCTGTACCCGAGCCTGGAGTCCCGGACCGCGGCCGCCCCCCCACCCCCCACCTCCGTCTGCAGGCCGGTGACACACTCCCCTGCGGCACCACCAGGCCCAGAAGGAGCACCCTGTCGTGAAGCACCTGCCGCGTCACGCGTCACGGATGGCAGGCCTCCTGCTGCGGGCTTACTAGGTCCTCCCCAGCACGGGGGCCGTGCAATTCCCGGTGGCCAGTGGGGCTGCTGCCGGCCCTCCCTGCTGCCCAGGTTGTGTCCCCAGGTAACACCACACGTGGTCACAGAGACCCCCCCCGGCCACGCACAGACAAGGCTCTTGTGGGTCAGCGTCTGGGGCAGGAGTCGGCCGCCTCCTACCTTCAGACCCGTCCCTGGACACGATGGGCCGGAGGGCGCCACGGCCTGAAGCGTGAGGCCCCCCAGCACCTGCCTCCTGCTAGAACTGGCTGCGTTCCAGTCACCCCTGGGCCCCCCTGGGACCACCTTCCTCAGAACCACTGGGGCCGTGTTTACCTTTCTGCACCCACATCACACCCTCCACTGGAGCCCCTGCAGCACGGCAGTGCTGGTCCCCGAGCCGCTGCGGGGGTGTCTGGGGCCCCCGACCTGCTGCGGGAGTGTCTGGACCTCCTGAGCCGCTGCGGGAGTGTCTGGGGCCCCTGAGCCGCCATGGAGTGTCTGGACCTCCTGAGCCGCTGCGGGAGTGTCTGGGGCCCTCGGAGCCGCTGCCAGGGAGTGTCTGGACCTCCTGAGCCGCTGCGGGAGGCCCGGGGCCCCCGAGCCGCGTGTGGGAGTGTCTGGACCTCCTGAGCCGCTGCGGGAGTGTCTGGGGCCCCCCGAGCTGCTGCGGGGTGTCTGGGGTCCCCAGCCGCTGCGGAGGCCTGGGGGCCCCGAGCCAGCTGCGGGGTGTCTGGGGCCCCGAGCCGCTGCGGGAGTGTCTGGACCTCCTGAGCCGCTGCGGGTCTGTCTGGGGCCCCCGACCTGCTGCGGGAGTGTCTGGGGTCCCCGAGCCGCTGCAGGGGTGTCTGGGGCCCCCGAGCCGCTGTGGGAGTGTCTGGGGCCCCCGAGCCGCTGCGGGAGTGTCTGGGGCCCCTGAGCCGCTGCGAGCAGGTGGACACGGGGTGCCATCTGCACCCCAGCCCCTCCCTCACTCTTGCCAGGCACAGACTCCAGGAAGTCACACTTACACCACCAAATGTTTCAAAATCCCTGTTGCACACACAGAAACCTAAAGCCCAAAATAGAGCAGGAGCGTCTTCCTGACGAACCCCGTTCTATTCAAACGGCCTCCGTGACTCAGGAGGCTGTGAGTCCCGGCGGCTGCGTCTGAAGTTCCCTTAGAAAACAGCCTTAACCGAGTGTCACATGCATCTGCGGCATGAACGTTTCAGGATTTTACTGAAAAAGTTCTCTTCATGTGTTGGACTGTCGCCTGAAACTGTTGTTATGAAACAGAACACGGGTGAGGTGCCGTTTTGTCCTAAGCGACACATTTGCAGAAGGCAGGGACTCCTGCGAGGAAAGCGTGGCCCGGCCCGTGTCTGGAGGTGGTGCGGGGCTCACGTCCCCGACCGTCACTGCCTGTGCACAGCCGCACGGCCAGTGCCCGGGCTGCCACCGCGCAGGCTGGGGGCCTCAGTAAGTGTGCGACTCTTCATCTCGGGATGGTGAGTTCCAGCCCCATGTGGGGTGTATAGATGGCTTTAAAAAAAATTTTTTTTTAATTAAAATAAAGCAAGCAAGCTCGAGGCCTTTGAAGTGCACACAGTCGGCGGCTTCCTGCCTGTGGCTGATGCTGCTCGCAGACACCAGACACCGAGAAAGGCCTGGCGTCCCTCCTAAGCGGCTCTTCCAATAACTGCGTGTCCTCAGCCTTCCACCCGAGACGCGCCTGCTGCTGGCCCGGGTCTCGCAGGAAAGAGCGTGGCGACTGTGCGCCATCCTGACAGGGACGCCTGGAGACGACAGGGCACCCCCCCACCCCCCGCTGGGCGCACAGCCCAGCCACTCGCGGGCGTCGGCTTCCTGTGGTGCCTTCTGCCCGACAAGGACCAACCCAGAGGAGGTGGTGGCGCCCTGGAGGCAGTGGGCAGGGCAGGCGTGGCCCGAGGCGCCCCTCCGGGCGCCCCACGGGCCTCCACGCGCAGTCTCTGGGCTCCGCCCTGGTGCTGCTGACACGCAGGAGCCACGTGACGGCTCCCGCCTGCTGGGAGGGTGGGGCGGGCTGTGGGCCCGGCTCGTCCTGCCAAAGACCCGCTCCCAGAGGGGACGGCGTCAGGCTGCCGCTCACGCCCCCCGTTTGATAAACAGCCTCCTGATGAGTGACGGCCCACCCTCTTCCTTCCCTGCACGCCTGCCCCCCGCCGTGATGGTAAACGTGGCCCAGGCCCCCACGCCCCGCCGGAAACCCCAGGATTCATTTTGGGAAACGCTTTTACAATTAAAGTCTTTCGAGAAATTGCTATTGTTTCTTGAACTTATCTGATTCCTTCTGGAGGGAACTCGGTCCCGCCTGGGGCTGGGGCGCCGGTGGCTCTGCTTGGTTTCAGGGCCTGTGTCTCCAGCCCCTCCCCCTCCCATCAGCAAGTCCTTCCGCTAAGCAGCCCCGGGGCCCAAGGCATGACCGCATCTCAAGCATGTTTGTAGAAATTATTTATTTCAGGCATTTACAATTTTCACGTTAAATGCAAAACAGCTGATAAAAAATTACTGAAAAACATCACACTGACCCTTTGGCCCACGTACAGACGTGAGCATTTGGTATTTGCTTTCAGGTAATCAGGTAAAAAATAGACACAAAAATTAAAACTATTATTTCTCTCTCAAAAAGCCACACGTTGTAAAGCTGAGGTATTTTATTAACAGATACGTGACCCGGTCCGAACCCGCGCGCTGCTCCTGGTTTCTAAAGCGCATCTGTTCGCAAGCCGGCGTCCCGGATGGTCGCCAAGGTTGTCATAGAGACTGGCGCTGCCACCGGCCACACCGAGGACCTTCGGGGGACGCTTGGGGCGTCTGGCCCAGAGCCTGAACCGGCCGGCCGCCCGGCGCCCCCGCCCCACCTGACACCTGTCAGCCTCGCCCCACAGGGGGTCAGCCTTCAGCGCTGCTGACGAGGCGACACAGCTCCGCCGGGCAAGAGCTTCGCGAACATTCCGCAGGAAACCCCCGGTCACGAGCACTCCTGCCTGCGCCGCGGCTCGTGCACCACCAGGCGGGCTCCCGGCGCTGCGGCAGCGGACGGCACGGCTGAGGACGGTGGCCGTCCGCAGGGCGCAGGGGTCCCGTGAGCCCAGAGCCCGGCAGACAGGAGGGCGCGGCCGCCTCCGAGCAAGGAGCGCTCAGTCCCCAAAGGCTCTGGAGACACACCCGGTGCCGTCCCCGGACGTTTCAAAAAGATTTTCATTAATGCTACAGGAATCACTGACCACGTTAACTCAGACCTTGAGCCAGCGTGTTTTCAACTTTTCCCACGCGGCAGCGTGGGCTGTCATTTCACACGGCACCGCGTGGCGGGTGTGGGGCGAGTGACAGGGCCCGGAGGCGCCGAGAAAGCTCCGCGGGGCACCTGTGCGCACGGAGCGGGGCCCACGACCCAGAGAAGAGCACTCCTCCTTCATTCACACTAGCTTATACAGAAGTCAAGGGAAAAAACCCTCTTCAGTACAAAAACAAAGTAAAGAATAAAAAAGGCAGTTTCAGGACAATAATAACGAAAGTGCGAACGGCGTGCGGAGCGGAGCCCAGGGGTCTCTGGGTCTGGATTTCCGCCCCCGCCCGCGGCCCGGCCTCCCTGTTCCCCTGTCACAGCACTTCTGCCGTTCTCAGAGAAACATGACCGAAAAACAACAAAAAACCCCGCCAGCCTTCTGTCAGCCTAAGACCCGTTGTCTACACAGCAGCAGGGCCTCGAAGCTGCGGCGGAACCGTGGGCCGCGCAACGCGCCCATCTCAGCGCCGCCGCCCGCCAGGTGCTGCTGGTGGTTTTTCTAAGAAGGGAGCCTGTGAGAAAATTCTGTGGTTCGGGAAGTTTGCAGCCGTGGTTACGAGGCTGACTGTGATCACGGCTTCGTCCTGGGACAGGCCACGCTGCCGAGGGCGCCTGCGGGGGAGCCACGAGCACCCTGGTCACGGCCGCGCCTCGGCTCCCACCCCAGCTGAGCTGCGCCCGATTCAAGGATCCTTAGAAGGACCGCAGAGCCGACCGCAACGAGCCGGTGCTGCCCCTGCCCGAGGTGGGGGCGCTGGACGGCGCCCCCGAGGCGGCTCGGGGGGGAATGGCTGCTTTCCCCCGAGTTCAACAAGAGGCAGACGACGTTTTAAGACAAAAAACACAGCACAGAGAATGAAACCTGACTCTGCTTGAAAAGGAAAACTGTCTTTTCTCCTCCCTTTTGCCGCCACTGTTTTGTGCTAAACGACGTCCCTGTCCTTCTGCCCAGGTTGCTCGTTCCCACCACCGAGCGGACGCGGGCTCTCCACCCTCAACATCAAACAGCAGTTCTCTGAAAAAACAAGTTAAAATACATTCTTGCCGGTTCTTTTTGTCTTTTCACATAAATATTATCTTCCCCTGTTTCTCGGGCTCAGCTGAAAACAAAGTAGACGGAGCTGGCGAAAACCAGGTGCGAGCCCCTCCCTGCGGCGGAGGGGCCCCTGCGGCCAGTTCTTCTGGGGGGGCGGGGGGGCCGGGCCCCACTACCCGCCCCTCCCTTCTGTCCCCCTGAGGTCCTGGGGTCCAAACAGGGCCGGGGAGCTCGGGCAGCCAGCGAGAAATCACGTGCGATTCCGTTTCCAACCCCCAGGCCGAGACGCTCTTGGACCCGTCCGCGCGACCTGCAGGTGTGGGGAAGGCGGACGACTGCTTCTCCCTCAGGCCTGAGAAGACTCAGGTGCGAAGGCACGCGGGATTCGAGCCGAGAGGTGGCACCGTGCAGGGCGCCGGGGGCCGGCACGGGGGTCTCCCCACCTGCCGCAGCTTGAGGAGACGACTGGGGGGCGTGGGGGGCGTGGGGGGCGTGGCGGCCAGCGGGCCAGGCAGGCCAGGCCCGCACACCCACCGGCTCTGCTCACCTGAGTGTCCGGCACGGTGGCCTGACACACCTGAGTGCACTCTGGCCCCGGTGAGGCATCGGGGAAAGGGCGCTTCCCAGACACAACCACCTCTTCCTTCCGGGCAGAGGCAGCAAACTGGCTCCCGGAAGCCACGCACCTCCCTCCCTCGAGGCCGCCAGCTGGAGGGGGGCCGGAGGGGGCCGGAGGGGGCCGAGAGGGGCTGGAGAGGGCCGGAGGGGGCCGAGGGGGCCGAGGGGGCCGGAGGGGGCCGAGAGGGGCCGGAGGGGGCTTGGAGGGGGCCGGAGGGCCGGAGGGGGCCGGAGGGGGCCGGAGGGGGCTGCAGGGCCGGAGGGGCCGGAGGGCTGGAGGGGGCCGGAGGGGGCCAGAGGGGGCCAGAGGCCGGAGGGGGCCGGAGGGGGCCGGAGGGGGCCGGAGGGGGCCGAGGGGGGCCGGGAGAGGGGCCGGAGGGGGCCAGAGGGGGCCAGAGGGCCGGAGGGGGATGGAGGGGGCCGGAGGGGGGCCGGAGGGGGCCGGAGGCCGGAGGGGGCCGGAGGGGGCCGGAGGGGGCCGGAGAGAGGGCCGGAGGGGGGCCGGAGGGGGCCGGAGGGGGGGGCCGGAGAGGGGCCGGAGGGGGCCAGAGGGGGCCGGAGGGGGGCCGGAGGGGGGCCGGAGGGGGCCGGAGAGGGGCCGGAGAGGGCCGGAGGGGGCCGGAGGCTGGAGGGGGCCGGAGGGGGCCAGGGGGCCGGAGGGGGGCCGGAGGGGGGCCGGAGGGGGCCGGAGGGGCCGGAGGGGCCGGCCAGCGCTCTGTCGCTCACACGGTGCGGCCGGCCCGGCCCCTGCCGGCTATCTGGGGAAGAAGTAGTCTCTGTTGCTGATGTCGTAAGGGCTCCGGGGGCCCGTGGCATCTGGCTGGCTGGGGCCCGGCGTGGGGTCAGACCCACAGCGGCCGGGGGACACTGGCGGAGAAATGAGGGGGACCAGCACCGGCCTGGGCTGGGGCCTCTCGGGGGCCAGCCGCCCCTGCGAACACGGCGGCTGCGTGCCGGCCTTGCCTCCCTTCAGGGCATGCGGCTTCCACGTCCTCCTGAACCTTCATGAAGACACAAAGACAAAGCACACGGCTGTTCAGCGGCCCCGGGAAGAACCCGAGCGAGAAACTCGAGCGGCGAGCTGCGCCGCGGCCGGGCGCGCGGCTTCCTGCTCAGGAGGCGGAGGCCCACGCGCTCCGTCACGGGGACTTACATGCGTGCGTACCATCGGTCCCATTCACAAATGGGGAAACTGAGGCACACGTGGCCACGAGTGTCCCTTTATAGCACTAAGCACATAAAGGACTCTGTTCCACAGGCCGCCCAGGGGTACACACCAGGGGTCCCAAATCCATCTCCTTGGAAAAGACCGGAAAGAACATGGGCCTGGGGGTCAGGCTCCGGCCGGCGGGGCCGCCCCCCCCAGCCCTGCCCCCCTGGGCTACTCTGGCCACGCGGGCGAGTCTGCACAGACCCCGCCATGGCACCGCCGGCACAAGTGACTCATCTGACAACAGGACGAGATGGCATCTCTGAGGAGCGCCTCCCTCAGGCCGCTCCGCGCTGGCCCGCAGCCAGGGCCCGGGCCCCAGAGAGCCGCTCGCGGGCCAGAGTCTCCAAAGGAGCATCGGGGCCCTTCCTGGGGTCCCCCGACCACGCGGCCACCGCCCTGCCCCCCTCTGTCGCCTCCCCCAGCCCCACCTGACGTCAGCTGCTCCAGGAAGGGCCTGGAGGGAGGCGGGGAACCAATGTCAAAAACAAGGTTTGGGGTTTTTCCTTGGGTTTCTTTTTATATCAACAGGCTATTCCTGCTCTGGTGACGATACATCATTGATAGTTGGCTCCAACCGGCCACTGGCTGCTAGCCTGCTATCCAAATGGAATAAACAATCCGCAGAACGTTCCCGGGGGCCTCGCCGTTCAGGCGGCGGGCAGGGATCGCAGCGGGGCCCTTGGGTGGAATTACCCTCCCTCAGGGGAGCGCCCACAGCGCGCACTACACTGTGCATTTCAAAATACTCAGCCCTCTGACCCAGGAATTCCATTTCCAAGAAAACAGCCCAAGGAAATAGCAGAGCTGTGGGAAAAGCGTTCTGCACAAAGACGTCTGACACGGCGTCATCCGTGAAGGCAAAGCCACCCGGACACCCAGCGAAGGCAGGGGAGGCGATCGTGCGCAGGAGTGAAATGATGCGGGAAAAGCGCTTATGTCTCAGCTGAGGCTAAACTGAACAGGCAGGACTCAGCTGTGGACACAGAGTCGTCACGGCCCCGAGAACAGAGCCGAGTGCCTGACGGACGCGGACCGCACGGCTGTGCGCTGCCCGGGCGCGAGCTCGTGGGCCTGGGGCCGTGGGCACCGCCCTGCGTGGGCTACACTCGGACCACATTCCTGCTGAGAACGCGGCGGACGCGGGGTTTTCCCCTCCTTCCTTCCCTCTGTCTTCAGGTAGCAAACAACCACCACAATCTGTTTTAAAGTCTCTACTGACGGTATTTAACCCACACGGAAGGCAGCGTCTGACCTCTTTTTTTCCAAAGCAACTAACTGGGTGGGTAACGGAGAAAGAGGAGCTTTTCTGCATTTGAAATATTTTGAGTGAATGAGACACCTTCTAAAAATCCCTCAGCTCAAAGGGCCTGCGGTAGCGGCCGGCCCGGGTGCCCAGGGCGGGCACTGCTCCGGCCTGAGCGGGGGTCTGAGCGGGCGGGGGCTAGAGGGGGCAGGGCCCGGGGGGGAGAACGAAGCTGAGCGGCCAGACCTCGCGCACCTGAGCCGCCACCCGTCTGGCATATTTGGGCATCCTGTTTCAGGACCAGGTTCTGCAGCTAACGGAGAGCTTGTTAAACGTTTACAACGGTCACTCTTTTAGACAAGTGACCCAGTGAGAAGGGACACACGAGCCACCCACCCCACACAGCCACTTCCGTGACCCAGGGCACCAGGAGCACCCCCGGCCCCCACCGTGGAGGTGGTTTTAAACCATGGGATGAGGGGCGCCTGGGGGGTCAGGTCGTGATCTCACAGTCTGTGGGTTCAGGCCCCGCGCCCGGCTCTGTGCCGACGCTCGGAGCCGGGAGCTGCCTCAGATCCCGTGTCTCCCTCCCTCTGCCCCTCCCCCGCTCGCACTCTTTCTGTGTCTCAAAAATAAACATTAAAAAAATGTTTTTTAAAAAAAGAAAGAACTGGCCTGTTTCCAAATCAATCTGCCTGATACAAGAGAAGACGGAGAGTCACCAGGCGGGGATGCAAGTTACTGACGTGTTCTCAGCACAAGGCAGAGTGGCCGCTGGCAAGGGCCCAGCGCCAAGCCCAGGTTAGCAAACGGGGTGCAGGCCGGCCAAGCCCAGGTTAGCAAACAGGGTGCAGGCCGGCCCAAGCCCAGGTGTAGACGGGGGTGCAGGCCGGCTGGCTTGGGTTAGCTAGGCGGGGGGTGCAGGCCGGCCAAGCCCAGGAACCAGCAAGCGGGGTGCAGGCCGGCCAAGCTGGAGTTATGGAGGCGGGGGGTGCAGGCCGGCCGGGCGGTGGGATTCAGCCTGAGCTCCTCAGGCAGCGCGGCTAGCTGAGGGCGGTGCTGCTGGTCCGCGAGGCCCGCGGGCCAGGGCCAGAGGCGGGGCGCCAGGACAACCGGACGCGGAGTCAGCCCGGCGCGGGGCGGGCGGGCGCGGGTCAGCCCCGAGGCGGGCAGACGGGCGGGCGGAGGCGCGGGTCAGCCCGCGGGCGGGCGGCGGGCGGGCAGGGCGTAGTCAGCCAGCGGTGGGCGGCGGGCAGCGCGGGTCCAGCCCGGCGGGCGGGCGGGCGGCGGGCGGGCGAGCGCGGAGTCAGCCCCGGCGGCGGCCCGCGGAGGGCGGGCAGGCGCGGGTCAGCCCCAGTGGGGGCCGGCGGAGCGGGCGGGCGCGAGTCAGCCACATGTGACGAGGCGTGACGAGCGGGCGACGCCAGGTCAACCCGGCAGAGGCGAGCGGCGAGGGCGGGCGAAGGCGGCGGGTCAGCCCCAGTGGGCAGGCGGCGGGCGGGCGGGCGCCGGGTAGCCCGGCGGGGCGGGCGCGAGCGGGCGGGGAGCAGGTCCCAGCCCCAGCGGGCGGGCGCGGGCGGGCGGGCGGGCGCGGAGTCAGCCCGGCGGGCGAGCAGCGAGCGGGCGGGCGCGGGTCAGCCCCAGCGGGCGGGCGGCGGGCAGCGGGCGGGCGCGGGTCCAGCCCAGTGGCGGCGACGCCAGGTCAGCCCGGCTGGGTGCAGAGAGAGAGAGGGTCAGCCGGCGGGCGGCGCGGAGCCCTGGCTCCCGGGCAGGGCCTTCACCTCTTGCGCTGCTTCCTCATTTGTAAAAGTAACGAATCTGCCTAAGCAGCTGTGAAGGCCGCATCCAGAGAGCATGAACTTGGGTCTGGATCCCGGCAGACACCATCCCCCTCGCTCCCCGAGCTCCAGCCTCCCGGGCACGAGGGAGGCCCCACGACCTCGCCGCAGGGTGTAGGGGGTACGGCGGGCGGCGGGAGGGGGGCACTGCAGGCCCCTCTCTGCTCCCAGCGAGAGCTGCTGTGCCCGCTCCCTGCTCGGGCCTCACCTGCTCACCTTCTGCACGGCCCCTCGCCCCCCACGGCCCCTCGCCCCCCCCCGGCCCCTCGCGCCCCACCCCTCGCCCCCGGCCCCTCGCCCCCCACGGCCCCTCGCCCCACCCGCGACCCTCGCCCCCACCACGGCCCCTCGCCCCCCCACCCCTTACGGCCACTCCCGCTGACCCCCTCGCCCCACCCCGGCCCCTCACCCCCGGCCCCTCGCCCCCCACCCCGCCACGGCCCACTCGCCCCATGACCACTCGCCCCCACCCCCACGGCCCCTCACCCCCACGGCCTCTCACCCCCTACCCCCACGGCCCCTCGCCCCCACCCCCACGGCCCCTCACCCCCACGGCCCCTCGCCCCCACCGCCCGGCCCACTCGCCCCCACGGCCCCTACGCCCCCTCGCCCCCACGGCCCCTCACCCCCGGCCTCCTGCGCCCCCCACCCCCCACGGCCCACTCGCCCCCCCACGGCCCCTCGCCCCCGGCCCCTCAGCCCCACGCCCCTCGCCCCAGGCCCCTCACCCCCTGCGCCAGGTATCCTGGTGGACACGACCCTGCGGCGTCACTAGACCACTGTGGTGCCACGGCTGCTTCTGAGACTCGGCAGAGGCCCCAGGAGCTTGGGGACCGTTCACCCCGACGCCCCCTCCCGCTCACCGGCGACAGCCCAGATGGCCGCACACCAAGCAGGAGGGATGAAGACGGGCTCCAGGTGCCTCTGCGCTTGTCCAGACACAAGAGAGCCTCCCCGGACCTCAGCGCAGGCAACACCGCGAGCTCCCGCTACGGCCACCAACACGCCTCCTGCCCTGGTGCCCGGCCCGGTGGCGAAGCCGTCGGCTGCCTGGTGGGAGACGCCGAGTGAAGGGCATGGGGGCCTGCTCTTTCCAGACCACAGCTGGGGTGCCAGGCCACAGCGTGACCCCTGCAGGCCCCTCGGGCTCCCCGGGTGTAGACCTCCACGGTGCCACCCCCACGGCGCTCTCACCACGCCCGCACGTGGCTCCTGCAGCCCCAGGGCCTGACGTGTCTTTCCCGTGTCCCACGAACCCCAGGCCCTCCCTCTGCCTCCATCAGCACGGTCCTCGGGCCCCCTGTGCGGCTACACACAGTCCCGTGTTGGAATTGCACAGGGACTGCCTGGGGCTGACCCGCGCCCCCTCCACACGCCCTGCCCTCACCCACACCCTGTCCACATGCCTGTCGTCTCCGCGAGACTGAAGACCCGCCACACAGCCGGCTGCTGAGGCGGGAGACCTGGGTGCACCCCTGCCTCTCCTCCTCCTCCATCACCTGTCTTCAAGTCTCGTCAGTTCCTCCTCTAAGGTGCATGCCAGCCCCCAGCCCCAGCTCACCCTAGATGAGGAGGGGAGGGGGAGGAGGGGCGGAGGGGGAGGGGGAGGAGGGAGGGGGAGGAGGGGGCGGCGGCCGCCCCGACCCGGCTCACCTGAGCACAATGCCAGCGCACAGGAGCGTTCCGAAGGCCAGGCTCCCCCCCGCCACCAGGAAGGTGGGCAGCGGCCCCGCAGACGAGTTGTGCACTAGGAGAAAAGAGACAGGGAGGAAGGGCGGAGCCGGCTCTCGGGCCTGCACACCGCGACCCCAGGGCCCCAGGCCTCGGCGAGGGAGGCGCCTGGGCTTCAGGGCCACGGACGCCCACTCACCGTGGGAGCAGCTGAGCCAGCGGCCGTGGGCCTGTCCCCCAGGGCACAGGGGGCGCAGGGCCCGGAGGCCGTGGGGGCCCCGTCGACGGCAGCCCCACTAAGGACGAAGTCAGGGGCTCAGGCAGATTCAATCAAGCTTTCTCCATGGGGGTGTCACCTGTCACCCCACTTGGTCCTCAGGCCACAGCCACGTGGCCCTCACCTGCCCCTCGTGTGCCGCGCTCCCGCTCCCCGGGGCTCCCCCTTCCCTCCCAGAATGCTCTGGGAAGTCCTCAGCTGTCCAGTCCCGACCAGACAGGGCCTTGCGAGAGGCGAGGCCACTTCCCTGGCGGAGCGACCCGGCTCCAGGCGCCCCTGCGGGAACCTCTCCAGCCCCAGCAGCAGACTGAGCCCCTGCAGCGGGGCCACCGGTGCGCTTCCCACTGTGACGCCCGCCTGCCCACGCAGAGCCGCCGGCGCCCAGGCTCCAGGCTCCCGGGCTGAGCACGCAGACCCCCGTGGCTTCCAGGCCCCGCCGGGCGCGTCCACCTGACACTCCCCGCTCCCCGCGGCCCCTGGACACGCCTCCCAGGAGCCCAGGCCAGACACTGGCTGCAGGACGGGTCTCCCCAAGCTCGGTGGAGATGGCCGGTTAACAGAGGCAGCGATTGGCTTCCTCCATGACTTTGGTATTTGTTTTTTCCCTCATTCAACAAATATTTAGTGAATATCTATCAATAGAAAGCTTTGTTCTAAGCCACAGGGATACAGGATGACAGAAAAGCTCCTGCCTTCCTGGATCTTACATTCTAATCAAGAGAGAGACAAACAAATAACTATGTCACATGACCTTAGCAGGAAGGAGGGCAATGGTGTAAAGTAAAGCAGAGGAAGGTCAAGGAGTGACGGTGGGTGAGGGGCGGGCAGGGGCAGGCGGGGGTCCGTCAGACGCGGAGGCTCTGAGCAGAGATCTGGCTCCGTGAAGGAGCTGGCCAGGCCAGGGGAAGAGCCCTCAGGCAGCGCAGGCAGCATGTGCAAAGGCCCGGAGGTAGAGAATGTGAGCACAGTGACAGGGAGAGTGGACGAGGCGAGGTGTGAGACGGGTGCCTGACCCCACAGAGACCGGAGCCTGGATGTGCGACTGCACAGCCCCTCTGGCTGCTGGTTGGAGAGGGTCTGTTGGGGGTTAGGAGGAAAAGCTCGGTGACCCGCACCGGCTCCTCAAGCCCTGCGAGAGGAGAGGCAGTGGTGGCAGAGGGGACGAGTCTCTTGGGAACCGCAGGGCTGAGGGCCTGCCCTGAGGGCGGGTAGAAGAGGAAGCCTGCCCAACCCCCACCCCAGCAGCCCAGCGAATGTGACGCCAGTTACCGAGATGAGGAGGGCAGAAAAGAACAGGGCTGGAAAGGGCAGGAGGCATTAAGTGTTCGGTTTCCAGCGTAACTGTGAGATTTCCAGTGGGTGTCAGACCAAGGGCCCACGCCCACCGGGCCTGGGGCAGGGAGCCTGGGCCATCGCCACGCCATCCACGGACTGACGGATGGCCTTCCATTCCCAGAGAGGGGGCTGGAGGAGCTCCCCGAGGCCCCTCCCCAACAGCCGCCCCTGAACCGCGCCATCCCCCCCCCACGGCACCTCCTCCGGGAACGTTCTGTGATCCCGACTGGACATGCCCTCACACGTCTCTGAATTCCACTCGCTTTACCTATGCCTCCGCTTTAGCCAACCCACGCTGCCCTCCATACACTTACCTGACCACCTCTGCAGGTCCTGGGAGGGGGGGAGCCTTCAGCCCCCCCAGCCCCAGCTGTGCCCCCCCAGGGAGTCAGCAGCCCCCCACCCCCAGCCGTGCAGGGCGCAGCCCCAGGGAGTCAGCAGCCCCCCAGCCCCAGCTGTGCCCCCCCAGGGAGTCAGCAGGTGTGTCCCAGGTGCACTAGGGCCCCCAGCTGCAGGGCCGGCAGCCGGGATGGGGCCCGGGCAGGGACCCCACAGAGAGCCAGGAGCGTCGGACGCAGCTGCCCTGGCCCTGCGGCTCGGGCCTAACGCCAGGAGCCCCGTTCGTACGGGGGGCCCGGGGTCCTTCCTCGCGCTGGCTGGCTGCCCTGGGCTTGCAAGTACACGGAAGCCGCAGCACGGACATCAAGGCCCCCAGAGAGCTCCCCCAGCCCGCGCCCTCCCCAGACTCCAGCCATTCGTATTCTGGGCACATGGCACGGATGTGCGCTGCTCTTCTTACGGCCCCTCGGCGAGCGCGAGTGAACGACCTCAGACAGGAGCAGAGCAGCAGGGGAGCCGGGCGGTCCCCACCTGTCCCCTTTGGCAGAAGGCCTGCCGACACTTTGAATTAGAAAGGACTTGATGCAGAAAGTCCCCTGTGCCCCCGAGGTCGCCGGAGTGTAAACGTGCCCAGCCCTTACCGGGGAGGCTGGTCGCATTTGCAGAGTCCCGCAGGAGATGATTTTCGCTGTCTCCACTGGTGGTCGGTGCCTAAGACGGAGGTTCCCTGTGAGCCCGTTTCTGCAGAGCCCACCGCCATCGCGCCTCCGCCCTCCCTGGTCCGTCCACGGCGTCCTTCCCTGTTTCCGGGGCCTCTGCTTCTGACCTGTGCCCTCCACGTGGGCACCGCGACTCGCATGATTTGCATGCACACCTCGCCTACAGGACGCAGGGCTCCTCCAGCTGCCTCTCCCACAGCCTGGGCACAGACCGCCCCCCGCGGGGGCGCCAGGGACACGCTACAGCGGCGCCGCCCCCACGCCCCATGCCAGGAGCCGCCATCTCCTGGAAACCCGCGGGCCAGAATCCTGGACCCCCACTTACTAACCCTGTGACCCTGGACAGATTCTGTAACCCCCGTGGGCGTCCGTGTCCCTCCCTCACAGGCACCACCTCAGCTCTGAACCGCGGCTTCCGTCGGGACCGAACAAGACCAGAGGAACGAGGCTCAGTGCCAAGCACATCTGGGCTGGCGCTCAGCCCGCGCGCCCCCCGGCCACATAGCACAGGCTGCGCCGGGACCTTCTGCTGGGGCCCGGGCAGCCCGCGTCGGCCGCGTGTAAGGCGCGAGGCCCGGGCCCCGTCCCTGGGCTGCCCGGCCTCCCAGCTCAGCTGGCCCTTAGGGGATTAAGGAGCACCCGCAGCTGGGGGGAGACCGGATTACCCAAAGATCTGCTAGGCAGCCTCAGAGGTAATCCTCTTTCCAGAAAATTATGACACCCGGAGCCCAACAGAGGAAGGGCTCAGAGGCACTGAATCCGAGTCCCGAGCTCGGCCGTCAGAGGCGAGGCCGCAGCCGCGCAGCACGGGTTCTGCGCCGGCGACACGCGCCATGGCCATGGCCGTCCTGGGACGACGGAACGGCTCTGACCCCGTTCCACAGAGGCCTGAGGGCAGGTGCTGGCCCGGGGCCGCATTTCCAGGAAGTGGCAGAGCCAGGATCTGAACCAAACCCCGCCTGGTGCCACCCGCCACCACCCAGCCCGCCCAGCCGCTCACGAGCTCACCTGCGTGGGGGGGGGGGCCTCGGTCTCAGCTGAGGAGCTCCTGGGTTCTGTGGGCGGAAGAGTCACGGTTAATGATGGACAGTCCCCAACGCTCCCAGTGAGCTGGTGGCCGCGTTAGCTAACGAGCGTCACGCTAGAATGAGCAGAGAGCCAGCCTGAACGATTATAGTTAAATTAGTTACATAAACTAAAGAGTTACGTAAACTATGATATAGCCATGTTTTGCAACAGTCCTTAAAAATAAAGGAAAAAAACGTTGAGGACGTAGTTATGTGAAAAGCGCAAGATGAGGAAGGCCCACACGGTCTGGGGTGCAGTCCCTACAGGAGAGCCTGGGTCACTGCCGGTGCACAGCATACACCTACGCACATGCACGCACGAGGAGCAAACAGAACACGTCGCCGGGTGGAAGCCCTACCACCACGTAAAATTTTTTCCTGGGGCGCCTGGGTAGCTCAGTCAGCTGAGCGTCCGACTTCTGCTCAGGTCACGATCTCACGGTTCGTGGGTTTGAGCCCCGCGTCGGGCTCTGTGCTGACGGCCAGCTCAGAGCCTGGAGCTGCTTCAGATTCCATGTCTCCCTCTCTCTGACCCTCCCCTGCTCATGCTCTCTCTCTCTCTCTCTCTCTCAGAAATAAATAAAACATTAGAAAAAAATTAAAAATAAAAATAGAATTTTTTCTTAATGTTTATTTTTGAGAGAGAGGCAGACCGTGAGCAGGGGAGGGGCAGACAGAGACGACAGAGAATCCGCAGCAGCTCCGGGCTCTCAGCCGTCAGCACAGAGCCCAACGCGGGGCTCGACCCACGAACCCTAAGATCATGACCTGAGCCCCCCAGGTGCCCCAGCGCTCTGATTTTCTTCTATTCACCTTTCACAAAAAAAACACATACACTAATTCTCATCCCCTGTGTGGGTTTGGTAGGCTTTGGCCAGGAAGGACCGCGGTGCCGGCACACGGGGGGCTCCCCTTCCTGGAACCCCGCCCCCAGCCCGCCGCAGGAGGCCAGGCGGCAGAGCCAGAGCACGGGCACTAGGCCAGGCTCGCGGCAGGAGTGGCCCCGAGGCAGCAGGGCTGAATGTGACGGGCGTGGGCGGAATGCTCTGGGGGTTAAATCTTTTCTTTCCATTCCATCATTTTTCTGTTGAGAAATTAAAAACACTACGGAAATGGTGTCACGTTTCCAGGAGGAGAAGACGGGGACAGAGGTGACGCTGCTTCTGCTCAGGCGAGCGCGCCCAGGAGGACAGCGCCGTCCCCAGGAGGGGAGGAAACACACACCCGCAGCCCTGGCAGGAGGCCAGGGCACGTTCACCCTCCCGCCGTACGAGGAAACAGAGCCCAGAGACGGAAGGCAGCAGTCCAGGATCACACAGCAAGTCAGCCCGGTATCAGCTGGGTGAGACGGGGAGGGCCCAGTACCCAGAGGAGAAATGGCAGGTGCACAGGGGTGACGGAAGGCCAAGCTCAGGGCACGGGGCCCTAAGGAAAGCTAAACCAGCCCTGCCAGGAAATACAGCCGATCAGAGACGGCCATTCGATCCAGGACTTCCCAAGCCCAGCCACGTTCCCTTCATCTGTGGCTTTCAGGTCCCGTCCTTGATCTGTGGCCTCAGAACCTGGGGTTTAAAGGCTCTACAGGGGCGCCTGGGGGGGCTCGGCTGGTTGAGCATCTGACTCTTGGTTTCTGCTCAGGTCATGATCTTAGGAGTTCAAGCCCCTCGTCAGGCTCTGTGCTGACAGCATGGAGCCTATTTGGGATTCTCTCTCTCTCCCTCTCTCTCTGCCCCTTCCCAGCTCATTCTCCCTCTAAACAAACAAACAAACAGTAACAGAATATTTTAAAATTAAGTCTTACAGAACAAGACTTTTTATTTTTATTTTTTTTTTAATTTTTTTTTTTTTTTTATTTCTAGGATAGAGAGAGACAGCGTGAACAGGGGAGGGTCAGAGAGAGAGGGAGTCACAGACTGAAACAGGCTCCAGGCTCTGAGCTGGCAGTCAGCACAGAGCCCGACGCGGGGCTCAAACCCACGAACCGCGAGATCATGACCTAAGCGAAAGTTGGACGCTTAACCGACTAAGCCACCCAGGCGCCCCAGAACAAGACTTTTTAAAGGTCTCGGATGACCTAGATGGCCGTGGGGACGCCGATTCAGACCGTTCTGTCCTGGAGGGAGAAGGTAAAGTAGCTTCTGCACTGTCATGAATAATGACCTTTCATTTCCCATTTTACAGACGGACACACCGGGGCTCGAGGGCAGCCAGGCCCGCGGCGCTGGCGAAACACCGCGAACGCTGCCAGGACCAGCCTTGGCGGACGGCCGCGACGCACCAGTTCCAAGGGTCCCATCTTACGCTCAGTGTTCCCGGGAGGCAGGCACCGTGAGCCAGGCTTACAAAGACACCGAGGCTCAGAGAGCCATCACCCACATCAGGGAGCGCAGGGGTCTTTTCTGTTTAAGCAGAAGTGTTTCTATTTCCTACTGCCTCCCTTCAGCCAGTGAGCTGGGTGGAGACAGGGCCCGCCTGGCCCCAGAAGGGACCGTGGCGGCAGCGGTAACGAGAGCCTGCATTTATTGAGCACTTACTGTGGGCCAGCCTCTGACCCCACGTGACTTAACGAGCTCAGGCTGCACACAGGACTCTGAGACGGCCTATTACTCACCCCCATCCTGCACATGGGGAAACGTGCCTGGGACGGTCAATAACTTGTCCCAGGCTTGTAAGAACTAAATGACAAATCTTTCTGGATCTAAAAACGGACTTTTTTTTCCCTTTATTTTAAAACCATCTCTAGACTGAACGTTTCTCAGATTCAGAGACTGTGTCTTCCTCACTTCTGAGAACTCAGGATGTAACACATTTTTCTGAAGAACCGTGTCGTTAGCTAAATTTTGATTATGGAAAAGCACTTGGGAAAAAGACTCTGAAACACCAAGTGGGGTGGCCACTGCGCGTCTCCCTTGTACGAACATTTCCAAGACGACAGGAGGAACCTCTGCGCTCATCACCAATAGTGAACTAACAGAAGCCCACACAGGAGTCTTGGGGTTCTGGCCCCGCAGGTTCCTAACACAAGAAACCTCTTTCCACTAACTTGAGGGTTGATCTAAGTTTGCTCTCTTGGGTTTTGAACAGAAAATTCCAATATAAAGATGGCAGAGGCTTTCAGGACAGAATAAATCAACTCGGTCCAGACACTGAACCTTAGACACTTCCTGCATTTCTGATCAGGGTGGGCGGCTTCCTCCCGGACAGATCGCCTTAGACCACATACGCAGGAAGTACCTAGCCTGGCGCACCTGATTTGTTTTAAAATGGACCTGGGGCACCTGGGGGACTCAGTCATCGGACTGTCCGACTTCAGCTCAGGTCAGGAGCTCATGGTTCACGGGTTCAAGCCCTGCGTCGGGCTCTGTGCTGACAGCTCAGAGTCTGTGTCTCCCTCTCTCTCTGACCCTCCCCCACTCATGTTCTGTTTCTCTCTGTCTCAATAATAAACATTAAAAAATATTTTTTAAATAAATAAGTAAACTTAAAAAATTTTTTTAATAATAACAAGTCCTGGGGACGTGACACAGCACAGGGCCACAGCAACGGTGCCACATTGCTTACTTGAAAGGTGCCACGAGACTGGATCTTGGAAGTTCTCATCACAGGAAACAGATATGTGTAACTACACGTGGTGACGGACACTAAGCAGACAGCGTGACCATCATGCAGCAACAGATACAAATATCAAGTCACTGGGTTGTACGTCTGAAACTAATACGATGTGATACACCAATTATATCTCGATAAAACTGGGGGGGCGCAGAAAACATACATTTCTTTCTAAGAAAATAATGGTAAATGGCATGTTACGACCTTCGGGGCAGGGCTGGGGCGGCAGTGCAGACAGGGAAAGAGGCGGGCCAAGCATTAGAAGCGGAAAGAGAAAGGAGGCGGAGCTTGCAGAGAGGCAAGGGGACAGGGGGAGCGGGACGAACCGCGGAGCCAGACGCCCGCGGGAAGGGCCAGGGGCCAGCTGTCTGTGGCCCCCACTCTGGGCCCAGGCCCCGCCTCACACCTGCCTACGCGGCCCAGGCCGCACTCCGCCAGCCGGAAGGTCAGTCCTGCTGCCCGCCTGCGTGAACACCAACGCCCTCACAGAGGCGCTGACTGGCCTGGCACCCTGACTGGCACCCGGGGTGGTCCGCACCCTGGCCTGAGGTCAAAGGTCACACCACGTGGGAGAGGCGCGGCTGCGGCCCCAGCCCACCTCACCCCTTCTTTCACGGCTCGGTGGAAAGTGCCAATATGGCAATAGCTGCTTTTTACTTAACTGTTCACGTCCTTACTGAGCAAAATGAAGAGCTGGCAACCCCAGACGGTCCCGGAGTTCTGGAACGTCACCAGGGCGGACGCCCAGGGCCCAGCAGCCCGGGCGGCGGACACGCGTGTGCAGGCGCCGGGCCGGCCTTGGGCTGCTGGAGGGGGGAGGCCCCTCGGGGCGCCGTCTCTCCAGAAACGTGTGCCCTCGGACTCTCCCACCGCAAACCTGCAGCCCCCACCCAGGGCCGGCCGCACACCCTGAGCAGGCCGTGGGCGCGGGTCCCAGGGGCCGCCCAGGCCTCCGCCCCACCCGTGCTTTGCCAGGGGGCTCGCCGTGGGAGGGGAGGCCTGGAGGGGCCTCGAGGGGCTGACGGCCGCCGGCGAGCTGTGCCCCCTCCTTCTGGCCGGGCGTCCCTGCTGCGGGTGCTGCTGGGGACACTCGGCCTTACCGGCTGGAGCAGCTCAGGGGAGCCAAGCCGCACAGCCCCTCTCCACCCTGCACCGTCCACCCCTGCCCAGAGGAGGCCCTCCGGGCTCTGCCGGCACCTGCCTCGCCCCTCCTCCGGGCTCTGCCGGCACCTGCCTCGCCCCAAGCCGCCTTATGCAGGTGCTGGCCCTCCCACCCCACTTCCCCCAGGTCACACACCCTGACTGCTCGCTTCACCACGCTTCCCACGACCTCCACGTCCCCCAGGCGTCAGCACCACCCCCGAGGCCCGGGGACCTCGTTCCCACTGACCCTCATTCCCACGGGTGCACCCCAGTCTCCAGCCTAACCCCCTGCGCAGAGGAGAGCTGTTGGCTTTCTGTGTTGGGCATCGTTCCCACTGGGGCTGTGAAGACCCGCGAGACCCCGCACGCACGGGACAGGGCTCCAGACGCTTCGGAGAGGAGACACGGACGGAGAGGAGACCAAGTGTCCCGTCAGCCACGACGGCGACAAAGTCGGAGGCTGTCCGCGGCTGGCAGACGGCGGGGGCTCCCACTGCGGGGACAGGCCAGTCATTTAGAGAGGGGCATCCACAAACGAGACGAGAGGCAGGAAAAGGCAGCCAGACGGGGAGCCCCAGGGGCCGGGCCACAGCCGGGGAAGAGAAAGGGGGGGCAGGCAGACGCGGGGCCTCGGAGGCCTGCAGAGCGGACACGGCCTCGGGTCGCCCTGAGGGCAGCGGGGTTCCCACGAGTAAGGACGCTCTTCTTGAATCGACACTTCAAAGAAGACGTACACGTGGCCAGAGCACGTAACAAGCTGCCACCACCGCCCATCCTCACGGGAGCGCAGAGCAGAGCCACAGCCCTGCCTCACAGCCGCGGGGACGCTGGGATCAAAACCCACAAACAAACAACAGAAATGAGCAGCTGTCACGAGGATGGGAAGAAGCTGGACCCTGGTCCTCGCTGACAAGAACGTAAAACGGTGCACGGGCGCAGGGGGGCGGGGGCTCCGTCGGGGAGCAGTTGAGCGAACGACTCCTGATTTCGGCTCAGGTCATGATCTCATGGTTTGTGAGTTCAAGCCCCGTGTCGGGCTCTGCGCTGAGCATGCAGAGCCTGCTTGGGATTCTCCCTCTCTCTCTGCCCCTCCCCTGCTTGCACACGCACACGCACTCTCAAAATAAACAAACAAAAAAAGAATGTAAAATGGTGCAGCCACTGCAGAAAATGGTCTGATGGTTCCTCAAATAACTAAAAATAGAGTTACTGTGTGATTCAGCAATCCTACTTCTGGGTCTGTACTCAACAGAACAGGAAGCAGGGGCCCAAACAGACACATACACACCCACCACCCAGCAGCACCGTTCACAATAGTGACAAGGTGGACGGATCCCTGGTGCTCAACCAGAGGAGCGGGTAAGCGAGATGCGCTGTATTCAGAGGGCGGAACGTTACGCAGCCTTACAAAGGAAAGCGATTCTGACATGTGCTGCTGCACAGACGGACCTGGAAAACACGACGCTCCGTGAAACAGGCCAGTCACGAGGACACACGGTGGCGATTCCGCTTATACGAGGCCCCCGGCAGCGAGACGCATAGAGACAGAACAGGAAGGGGTGACGCCAGGGAACAGGGGTGGAGGGGGGGTCGCCGTTTAATGGGGACAGAGTTTCAGTTTTGCAGGATCAAGTTCTAGGGTGTGGACGGTCTAACAGCTGCAGAGAACTGTGGACATACTCAACGCCATCTTAACACACTTAAAAACAGTCATGATCGTAAATTTCAAGTTATATATATTGTACCACAGTTAAACATTTTTTTAAAAATGTTTTATTTATTTCTAGGAGACAGAGAGAGAGACAGCGTGAGCAGGAGAGGGTCAGAGAGAGAGGGAGTCACAGACTGAAACAGGCTCCAGGCTCCGAGCTGGCAGTCAGCACAGAGCCCGACGCAGGGCCCGAACCCACGAACCGCGAGATCATGACCTGAGCCGAAGTCGGACACTTAACCGACTAAGCCACCCAGGCGCCCCTCAGTTAAACATTTTTAAAGAGAAAGAAAGAACTTTCTAACAAAACAACCTCTTAGAGCGGTTTGTGATCATCTAAATTACGTGGTGGGATAAAAGGTAAACGAGTATGAGCCCGTTCCGAAACATGCCCTGTGCACACGGTGTGAGCAGCTCTCTCCCCTTGCAAAGGCTTTCGGGGCCACGGTGATGTTCAGCGCTCAGGGGATGAGTGTGTCTGGGCTCAACGTGTATACAAATCAAAGAAAACCAGGGGCAGGTGACAGGACAGGGGTCAGGGAAGACCGAGGAAGACACGCAGAGGCCGTGGCAACTCGTCCGGCTCTCCCGGGGCAGGAAAGGCACGAAGCTCACAGGGCAAAGCAGGAAGGGGAAAAGCCATGTCCTTTCCGGGGGAAGAACGCCAACCTCCGCATGCAAGCTTTCCCCCTGGGGCTGCGGTGGAGAGAGTGCCGGCCAGGGCTGGGCCTGGGCAACTGGTATCACTTCTATCTTTTTCTCTTTATCCCTACGTATTTAATAAACCAATAAACAGATACCATATTCTCTCTTTTTTTTAACTGCCTAGTATTTAAGAACAACTCATTTGTTTCGATTATGCTTCTGAGCTAATGAGATCTCAGCCTGAAGCAAGCCTGGAAGCTGTTCTCTAATGAACACACTGGGAACAACAGAATGGGCTGCCACGTCAGGTAGTGAGCTCTCCATCTCTGGAAGCATTCAACCAGAGCCTGCACAACCACTCTACGCACTGTGATCCAGTCCCGGTACTGGGTCCGGGCCTGCTGAACCCTAATCTTCCACAGCAAGGAGTCGAGACTTCTCAGGACACCTCCAGTTGTTTTCTCCGGAAAAACGCAACACGGCCGTGCGGGCTTCCTGCCCTGGGCTCGGGAGGCGCCAGCGGAGCCAGAAACAGGCCAGCGGCTCCTCTGCAAAAGCAGGACTGGGAACGGCAAGCCGACGAAAGGGCCACGGTTCCCACAGACCCTGCTTTGCTTCTCTGCCGTGAGAACGTACTAACTCGATACAAATTTCAGAATTTTTCTTATAAAAACAAGACACTGCGGGCACCTGGGTGGCCCGGTCGGTGAGCATCCGACTCTTGATCTCAGCTCAGGTCTTGATCCCGGCGTCCCGGGTTCAAGCCCCACGTCCTGCTCTGCACTGATGGCGCGGCATCTACTTAAGAGTCTGTGTGTGTCCCCCTCGCTCTCTGCCCCTCCCCCGCTCTCTCAAAATAAACATTAAAAAAATTAACCCTGTAGTTACTAAACAATGCATTTTCAAAAAATATTTAATAACGAGAACGCTCACAGTATTCTCTCCTCCTCCCACACACGCGTATTTAAAAAAGGAAAGAAGCCTATGAAAATGTTCTCACTGGTTTTCTCCAGGCAGTAAAAACACTTATAATAAGGGGCGCCTGGGGGGCTCAGTTGGTTAAGCCTCCGACTTCGGCTCAGGTCATGGTCTCACGGTTCGTGGGTTCGAGCCCCATGTCGGGCTCTGTGCTGACAGCTCAGAGCCTGGAGCCTGTTCCAGATTCTGTGTCCCTCTCTCGCTCTGCTCCTTCCCTGCTCATGCTCTGTCTCTCTCACTCTCTCAAGGATAAATAAACATTAAAAAAAAACACTTCTAAAAATATTTTTTCATATTTTTGTGGGATTTTTCGTGTTCTATCATAACCACAGTAACTTCAATCATTCCCCAAAGGCAATTACTTTTACCTTTAACATCTTTTTTTTTTTTAACATTTATTTATTTTGAGAGACTGAGCGTGGGACGGGTGAGGGGCGGAGAGAGACATGTGGAATCCAAAGCAGCTCCAGGCTCTGAGCACAGAGCCTGACACGGGGCTCGAACCCACGACCTGTGAGATCATAACATTTTTTTAATGTTTATTTATTTCTGAGAGAGAAACAGAGAGACAGCGTGAGCAGGGGAGGGTCAGAGAGAGAGGGAGTCACAGACTGAAACAGGCTCCAGGCTCCGAGCCGTCAGCACAGAGCCCGACGCGGGGCTCGAACCCATGCACCGCGAGATCACGACCTGAGCTGGAGTCGGACACTTAACTGACTGAGCCACCGAGGCGCCCCTACCTTTAACATCTTTTTAAAGTTAGGAAATGTCAGTAGCTGTGGTTCACTAAACGCAGCTACAGATTCTTTGAGGCCCCAGTTGTGCAGCGATCACAGCGGCCGCACAACAGCAACAGCCACCACCAGGGGCACGTGTCCCTGGGCCCCGTGGCCTCCTTCCAAAGTGGCTGGTGTCTTAGCGCTGGTTGGGGGTGACCTGCCACACAGTAACCGCAAACCAGGCAGTACGGCCGAGACCCCCGCGCCCACACAGTACCTGTCCACGGGGCGCCTGTGGCCTCGGGGCTCCACGTGCTCCAGGAGCCGAGCCCGAACTCCTCCTGCGCCCGGAGCTGCACCCGGTGCCGCTCGCCTTTCCAGGCGTCGCGGATGATGCAGCGGTGCTCCAGCTCCTTGACCTGGGGCGGGACACCGCGACTCAGGGCGGCCCCCCAGGGACAGTGTGCCCCCCCACAGGCCCACGAGCGACGTGGCGGCACGGTCACCCCGCCGCCCCCCGCCCTGCCCTCTGCGGCGGAGGCTGTAAGTCACAGGAGCCCGCGGGCCGCCCCCTCAGCACACCTGCCCCCCAGGTCACACTCCCACACAGCCCGTGAGGAGGAGGGGCCTGATGCCATCTTTCCCGTTTGACAGATGAGACATCAGAGGCTCAGAACGGTCCAGGGACTCACCCACAGCCACTCGGGCAGTGAGTCGCCAAGCAGGAGCCCAGGCCGCGCTGCTCTTTCCAGAACCCTTCCTGCCCCCAGCACCCAGCGCCCTTCTCCGTCCAGAAGTAAGAGGAGAACTTACCATCCAAGTCGTGAACGTCTTTGACCTCTCGGCGCGGTACCGGAGCTCAAACCGTAGCTTGTAGAAGCTGGAGTTCCAGGAAGGAGGGTCCTGCCAGCTGACCCGGAGCCAGCGGGGGTTTCTGGGCACGGCAGTGACAGTGACGTTGACCGGCGGGTCCGGCTGCACTGCGGGGGGGAGCGGGCGCTGGAGCAGGAGCCTCGGGCCCCAGCCCCGCCCCCCACGAAGTCAGAGGGGCCGAGGCAGCCGGGGTGGGGGTCCCGAAGAGCCTACTCACGGATTCCATAGCCCTCGAACGTTCGGGGACGGCTGGACTTGCTCCCGGCAGCATTGGTGACGCACAGGGACACCACGTACAAGGAGTTGTCCCCCTCGGGGACCGCCAGCTGGCAGGAGAAGGTCCGCGGCCCCGGGAGGTACTGGCACGGCTCCTCGGCGTCTCCCGCGGGCCTGGCCCCGCTGCACACAGGACACGGGGGCCTCACCGCCGGCTCCTGCCCCTGGCCGCCCGCCGCCTGCCTGGCCGCCCGCCGCCCGCCTGCTCCGGAGCGCAGAGCCCGGCCTCGCCCCTGCCCCCAGCATCCAGGCTCTAACCGAACAGCCTCGCCCGCAGGCGCAGGCGCAGCCCCCGGTCCACCACCCGGCTGGGGGAGGAGAGTTTCTGGCTGAACGTATCTGAAGTGAGTCAGACAGGGGTCACCTAGCCTGGAGGCCTGAGACTTCCCACCTTCGATGGGCGTGAGCAGGCAAGGCCCGGCAGCCACTCCCGGGCCACAAGGGGGCAGACCCGCTGATTCAGGGTTAGGCCCGGGGCCCGGGACAAACTCCCTCCTCCTGGGAAGCCTGCCCCTGCGTCCCCAGCGGGAGTCAGAGCCTCCTTCCCTCCAACACCATCCGGCCCCCCTCCTGGGGTCGGGGGTGGGGTTCGGAGGGCTCTGGGAAGCTCGGAGCCCAGGGCACGTGCTGACCTCAGCCGGCGCCCGGGAAGGACGGGGGAGACGGCACGGGGCGAGGGTGCCCACGCGTGCACGCGCCTCTTCCGGGCCCGTGTGATCCGCGCAGGCGCCCGGGCTGCGCCCCTCCCCTCGGTCGGGGGTGGGGCGCAGGGGTGGGGGTGCCAGCAGCTGCTGCAGGGGAGGGTGAGCCCCGTGCACAGAGCGGCCTGAGCACCAACACCTGCCCGGCCCCACAGCGTCACCCGCCCAACCCAGCTGCGGGCGGCGACGGATCTGTGCGGACCGTCTACACAGCTCTCAGCGGAGCCCCAGGCACTAATGTTAGCCCCCGACACTCTGCGGCAGACGCGGTGGGGACCAGACCCTCCGGCGCAAGTCGCAGCTCCGATTTCCTGATGCTCCGAAGACCATCAGCTCAGACTCCGTAAGAAAGGCCTGGACCACGGGGCCGAGACGGGCCGGCCACAGGGCTCTTTCCAGCGTCTCCGCCCCCCGCCGGCTCCTCTCCGGCCAGTCTAATGGACGCAGCCTGAGAAAGGCTCCCAGCACGGCTGACAGGAGTGGCCGCTCTTCGGGCCCTGGGGCCCTGGGGCACGGGACAGCTCCTCCTTGGGGCAACGCCCAAAATCCGGTGTTTTCAGTAACACCAGACAGGCTGGGACCTGATTCCCAGCAGGGCCACCTGCCAGCAAGATGACCTTAAACAAGTTAATCAGTCTCTCAAGCTCCGCTTCTCCATCTGCTCAACAAGGAAAATGACCCCGGTTGGTGCTGTGGCCGCAAGCGCAGCGGGTCCGGCGACCGGCCCCTCCCCCGCCCCACAGCCAGTCCCCGAGGCTGGAGGCCGCGTGCGGCCGGGCCTCAGGGGGCTCGAGAGGCAGATACTCACAACTTCCTCACCAGGAGCGTGGCCCTGGTCGTCCAGGACGGGGGGCTCCGAGGACCCCACTCACAGGACACCTTGCTGAGGAGGCTCTTCCGGAAGCAGGTGATCTGGGGCTCCTCGGGAGGGGCTGAAGCGAGAGCGCGGCCAGTGGGGGGGGGCACGGCCCTGAGGCCAAACAACCCCCGCCCCCCGCTCATTCATTCCATCTCTGTAACCACTCCGAGTGGGGTAAAAAATTAACCGTATCTGCCAGCGAGGCACTGAGGGCACAGACGTTACACCATGAAGGAGGAGGAGCACTCCAGGCCTCAGGCTGTTAACCCCTCAGGCCAGAGGGCAGGGGTCCCTCAGCCGGGCAACCTCCCCCCACGAGCCTGAGCCTGACCCCTCGGGCCAGCGGGGGGCAGGGGTCCCTCAGCCAGGCAACCTCCCCCCACGAGCCTGGGCCTGACCCCTCAGGCCAGCAGGCAGGGGTCCCCTCAGCCAGGCAACCTCCCCACGAGCCTGAGCCTGACCCCTCGGGCCAGCCGGGCAGGGGTCTCAGCCAGGCAACCTCCCCCCACGAGCCTGAGCCTGACCTCGGGCCAGCAGGCAGGGGTCCCTCAGCCAGCAACCTCCCCCACGGCCCGGGCCTGACCTCCGGGGGCCAGCGGGGGCAGGGGTCCCCGTCAGCCGGACAACCCCTCCCCCCCACAAGCCTGGGCCTGACCCCTCGTAATGGGGTAGGGGTCCCCTCAGCCAGGCAACCTCCCCCCACGAGCCTGAGCCTGACCCCCGGGCCAGCCGGGGGCAGGGGTCCCTCAGCCGGGCAACCTCCCCCCACGAGCCTGGGCCTGACCCCTCGGGCCAGCGGGGGGCAGGGGTCCCTCAGCCGGGCGACCCCCCGCCCCCCACAAGGAGCCTCCTTCAGGCTCCCTGCTGGCGGTCGTCAGTGTGTCGTCCCCTGGATGTGTCCGGCCAGGGAAACATCAGGAGTCTAAAGCGACAGCTGGGGGTACTCTGCACACACGACTCACCTTCCACCAGCAAACGCACGGTTCCAGCCAGGCGGCCATCCCGGTAACAGGAGTAGTTTCCAGAGTCGCTGGGCTGCACCGACCTCAGAAGCAGCCGCCCTCCCGCGCCAGCACCACGGTCCGGCCGGGAGCCTGGAACCCGGCTCCCCAGCAGCCAGTGAACCACAGCGCCGTCTCCCGGCTCCTCGCCCGGGCAGGTCAGGGTCACGCTGGCCCCAGGCCGGGCAGTCACCACATCACTCGGCACCTCTGGGGACGGAGAGGACACCGCGTAAGTCCACGGCAACCAGGAAGGACTTTGCTTCTGACACGAGAAGTCACCGGAGTCAGAACTGCCCATCTCCCAAGGCCGACCGCTGGCCCAGGCCACGGCCTCCCGGGGGGCCCCCAAGCCGCCCCCGACTCTTTCGATTAGATAACCCACCAAAGCCTGCCCCCATCCCTGCGTGAGCACCGAGCGTGAGGCCGGGCACACAGGGACTTCCGCCGCCTGGCCCCCCGCCCACCCCACGCCCCACACGACCTCCTACGTCACGTCTCAGCCTGAACCTCCCCTCCCCGAGGCCGTCCCTCGCCCTGTCTCCCACCCCACACTGAGGGGGGCGCGGGCCCATTCCGGTGTTGTCTGTGTCACCGCGTAGCTATCGACCTTCCCCATGCGGCTCTTGGTCACCTGCCCAAGACTGTCCCTGAGGGACTCAGGCCCGAGTGTGTGCGTGTGTCCCCCGTGTCCCGCTTCGTGGCTGAGCACGCGGCACCGAGACGCCCATCAGGTCCACAGAGCGACTTCCATCTGCGCCTGAATGAGCTTACGCTTAGACCAGACCCACCCATCGCTTTTTTTAAAAGACTCGTTTCATTTTTAAGTAATCTCTACACCCAAAGTGGGGCTTGAACTCATGGCCCTGAGACCAAGGGTCACGTGCTCCAACTAGGCAGGTGAGTTCCTTAAGGTTTTATTTCTACCACCCGACACTCTGACCGCCATGCCCGTATCTCTACTCCTCCATCTTCCGCTCGACAAAGCGGCTCCAGGGACAAAACTTCACGGGGACGTCAAGCTGACACGCGAATCACCCACCAGCTCCGAAGGGACAGACGGGGACCCTGCCACGCAGCGCTGCCCGCTGGTGCGCGTGGGGCCTACGGCGTCCCTCAGACACAGGCAGGCTGCGCACGGGTCCCGGTGGAGGCCAAGGGCCCGAGAGGGGCCTTCGCAGGACACTGTCCGTGTCCCCAACCATGACTCCGAGACAGTGAGCTCCTGCCAGCACTCATCAAAGAGCTCAGCAGTAAGTGCTCGTTAATAATGCTTAGTATCGGGTGCCCGAGGGGGCCCTCAGGGACAGGGGCTCCGCACACAACCCCCCGCGGAGCGCGGAGAAGCCGCGCGCTGGACAGCTCTGGGGGCCCCTCCCGCCGCAGGAGGTCCTGCCTCGCGTGCGACCAGCCTGAACGACAGCAGGGGCTGTCCCTTGCCCGCTCGCTCTAACAATGGCCAGAGCACTGGGGAGCTCGGAGAAACAGCAAATAAATAGGCTTTTCTTCGCGTTCACAGAAACAGCTCTGGGAGCAGTGAGGGCCACTCCCGCTGCCAAGGGGCTTGAGTAACGCTTTTCTGAATCTTTAAAACTGAGTCACTACTTTTTTTAAGGGGGTGATAAATTATAAACCAGCTGTTGGCAACTACTGCTCATTCCAGCCCCTCCCCAAAATACATCCCTTCTAGGGGCACGTGGCTGCGACTCCTGATCTCAGGGCCGTGGGTTCAAGCCTCACGCTGGGCACAGAGCCTACTGAGAAAACAACGTGCAAAGTACATTTCTTGCAGAACCTGTGAACAGCACTGTGTCGACTAGGTTTCTGAAAGCACTGCGTGCGCGGCGGACAGACGGAAGGGAAGCCCAAAAGGAAATAAACGCGCTAAAACCAGAACAGGCAGTGTACCCGGCCACGCACCCAGGCCTGCGCCTGATGGGGCTCCGAGCCGGCCGTGACACCCACGTGGCGCTGCGGGCGCCCAGGGCACCTGCCCCGTCTGCCCCCTCCAGACGCTGGGACTGGAGTGACTTCCTGCAGTTCGGGGATTTTCTACAAGCCGTTCACTCTCAGAATGAATGTGTATCTGACTTTCAGACAAAGAGGCTTCACAGCCTGGGTCTGTCCGGGTCATTCCGTCTCGGGAGGAGGGGAAGGAGGAGCAGAGAACAGGGGGCAGGGGCGGCCAAGGGTGAGCGCAGGCTGCTTCGGGTCAGGGAGGGGCGTGCCCCCCACGCGCTCCGCTCCGCACAGGCCCCGGGAGGAGCTGACCCCGCGCAGAGCACCGACCACGAGGGAGCCCGCGCTGAGCCGGGGCCCGGGCTGCAGGCCTGAGCCTGCCCCTCCTGAAGAACTCAACACCGCGGCCGGGGCCACCCTCACACCCCACACAGCCTGCGGCACAAGGGCCTCTGATACAGGCCACCCCGAGAGAAACGTCCCGGACGGCCGCGCGGAGGGACCCGGAGAAGGGCCGAGCCGGGGCCTGACCACGGGGGCCGCGGGGAGGGCTGGTCCGTCGGCGCAGGGCAGCTGGAAGAGGCACCGAAGAGTGAAAGCCCAGAGGGCAGAGCCGGGTCCTGGGGCGGAGACAGGAGCCAGGGGCGCAGGCTCGGAGCGCGGCCCCAGCCGCCGACCCGACGAGCCCACCCGTCTCTCCCTGTTTATCCTCCATCACCTGGAGAACAAACCGGCTGTGGCCCCCGCTCCGCCCCCAGGACAGAGTCGGGGAGGGGGAGGGGCAGTCAAGGGCCGGGAGCCTTCTTCCTTCCCACACAGGAAAGGGTCCCGCAGAGGACACAGGATGTCACCGGGGCCCAAGATCAGAAGACTGTCACCTCCTGAAAACAAGCTCAACCGCCTGCCCAGCGGGAGGGGACAGAGGCCCGAGCCCATCCCCCATGTCGCAACGGCCCCCAGCCAAGCCCCAGCGAGAGCCCGGTTCCGCCCCTGACGCCTCGCCACGTGGGGTGGTCAGCTCTCAGAGGTCAGGAGGCACGTCTGGGTCTGTCTCGACTTGAAAACACACAACTGGTAAATTCATTAGTTAATAGTTGATGACTGGGGCGCCTGGGTGGCTTAGTCGGTTAAGCATCCGACTTTCGCTGAGGTCATGATCTCACGGTTCGTGGGTTCGAGCCCCGCGTCGGGCCCTGTGCTGACTGCCAGCTCGGAGCCTGGAGCCTGTTTCAGAGTCTGTGACTCCCTCTCTCTCTGACCCTCCCCTGCTCACGCTGTCTCTCTCTCTCTCCTAGAAATAAAGAAAACATTAAAAAAAAAAATTAAAAAAAAAAAAGTTGATGACTCTGCGTTGCACAGGGATGCAGCCCTCATGCGCTGCTCTTCTCCCCACAGAGTTTGAAGGGGGGGATTCCACAGCCTCCCTGCCTCCCCTTCCGCGAGAGGAAGCGAGCAGGGGCCCCGTAGCCCCCGGGACCCATCCTGCACCTGCAGACCAGGCCCCCCGCTCCCCAGGGCCCGGGAGCCCCACGGCCGCAGGGGGCTCGGCGGCTCGGCTCCGGGAAGCTGGGCGGAGCCCCCTCCGGACCTAAGCAGGTGCCAGACACCGAAACAGCTTGGCTGTTTTTCTACTTATTTTTTCCCTCTTCAAGCAAACTTGCAAATGTCAGTAATCAGACAAACATGCACGCGGAGACATTTCTCAACTCTGTTACAGCGCTCGGCCGCCCTTGCCAGCAAAAACGGGCCGGGCGGCCCGCCCCCTTTACGTAAGCGGTGAGCCGGTCACCCGGCGCACGGCCACGGAGGACGCACCTGCCCATCCAGCCCTGCTTTCTGAGCAGGGACGCGGGTCTGGCTGCCCGGCCAGCCGGCACCAAGGACGGACTCCAGCCTCGCCGGCTGCAGAGGCCCAGGGCCCCAGAAGGGGTCCCAGAGAAAGCAGGCCCCTTCTCAGCAATAAAGGCCTTGAACTGGAAGGAAGCAGCTGCTGAGAAGTCTCCAGAAGAACCTGTGTCCAAGTGAAGAATTCAGTCCCAGGGAGCCTATAACACACCCCCAGTGCCCCGTCTACCGGCTGGAACAGATTTCCTGGTTTCCAGTAATAACTGTTAACGCCCACCACCAACCGTGAGCCTTGGCGCGTGAGCCGCGGCGGTTCACCCGCGAGCCACAGCCCCTCACAATCACCTTGTAGGAAGCCAAGCTGTCCCATATCACAGCCGAAGCGACACAAGCTCAGAGAGGTTCAGGAACTTGCCCAATTCGCACAGCTCACGAGGCCACTGCGTCTGGCCACACATCCCTCTCCTCGGGGCAGGGGCCTCTCTGGGCACCCCCCACCTCCCCCTGCCCTGGCTGCCCACCACTGTCTCCTGCTATTTCCATGCCTTTCCACCCATCACGGAGGCTGGTGAAGGGGGTCCTGGGTGTGAGGGGTCTGGGGGTAGTGGCCCCCCGGCAGAGCCGGCCACCAGGAGTGGTGGGTCCGGGGCTCTTACAGGAGTCAGGGGCCAAGCACCTTGGCCTTCCCCAGGCAGCACCTTCTGAGACCCTACACACACACACACACACACACACACACACACACACACACCTCTCTCTCTCTCTCTCTCTCTCTCTCTCTCTCCTGCTCCCACAGGTCACTCACTCACTGGCCTCAAATCCCCAGGGCGCAGGGAGAGGCCGCCACCTTCTCCAGCTCAGCCCCACCCCCACCCCCCCGCCCGCAGCCGCACCCCCCCCACCCGCAGCCGCACCCCTCCCTGCCCGCAGCCGCACCCCTCCTCTCTCATCTCTGCTGCAGCTCCTGCTTGTATTTGTCTTGTACTTGGCCGCGTCGTGTTTACCTTGGCTCCGCACGGAGGCCACACCCCTGCGCGGGGAGAGGAGGCTCCCCAGGACCCACACAGAGGTGCTGCTGGAGGCTTGGCTCCCCGACCAGCACCCCGGCCGCGTCCTCCAGAGAAGAGCAAGGGGCCGCGCCCTGGCGGCCTCGGAGGGAATCTGCTGGCCCTGCCCCGGTCTGGCCGGGCCGCCCCCCGGTGAGATGATCACCCAACGGGAGGGAAAGACATGAAGGGCCCCCCCAGGCCGACCGGGCCAGGCGCCCCGGGCAGCAGCGGCCTGGGGGGGACTGGAGTCCGGCCCTCTGCCCCCCGGCCCCGCTTTAGACCTGAGGAAGCTAACGATTTGAGGTGCCGCAGAGTAGAGGTGGGGGGAGGGCTGCTCATGTCTGCTCCTCTTCTGAGCGGCAACCCCGTGGGCACGCCATCTGTGAAAATTCACCAAGCTGCACGTTCACACTGAGCACGCTCACTGTGCGTGTGCGGCGCTGCCACGCACATTGTGATGAAGGCCCCAAAGTCCGCTCCCGAGTCCTACCGCTGCCTGGGCCTGGGCCTACGAGGTGCACACACAGGTGCGCACACACCTGCACACACCTGCACGCACACGCACCTGCACACATACCTGCACGCAACACACTTATTCACACACCTGCACGCACACGCACCTGCACACATACCTGCACGCAACACACTTATTCACACACCTGCACGCACACGCACCTGCACACATACCTGCACGCAACACACTTATTCACACACCTGCACGCACACGCACCTGCACACATACCTGCACGCAACACACTTATTCACACACCTGCACGCACACGCACCTGCACACATACCTGCACGCAACACACTTATTCACACACCTGCACGCACACGCACCTGCACACATACCTGCACGCAACACACTTATTCACACACCTGCACGCACACGCACCTGCACACATACCTGCACGCAACACACTTATTCACACACCTGCACGCACACGCACCTGCACACATACCTGCACGCAACACACTTATTCACACACCTGCACGCACACGCACCTGCACACATACCTGCACGCAACACTTATTCACACACCTGCACACACACGCACCTGCACACAACACACTTATTCACACACCTGCACGCACACGCACCTGCACACACACACACCTGCAAACCGCACCGATCGGTCCAGTTCTCCCCACGTCCCCAAGAAGGAGGCAGCTTGGAACAGGAGCAGACAGCTGCGAGGCCAGGCCCTGGGGCCCCTGCCCGCCATGTTCGGAGACAGGAGGACTCAGCATCACCAGCGTCAGTGCTCCCTACACCAAATTCTACTTGACCCTAATGAAAATACCAAGAGGACTGTTTTAGAACTGCACAAGCTGATTCTGGCGTTCAAGGGCAGCCAGGACAATCCTGAGGAAGTGGGGGGAGGAGATGGGGACCAAACCTTAAAGCACATCGTAAGCCACAGTCACGAGAGCAGCGTGGTACTGGCAGGAGCAGACCGAAGCACGGAAAAGACTGGAAATGGCTCAGAAATAACAACAGCCCAGAATAGCCTAGTCTGCACTAAGGAACCGCACGCTTTAAAATAGCTAAGATGAGGGGCATCTGGGGGGTTCAGTCAGTTTGGCGTCCGACTTCCGCTCTGGTCGTGATCTCGCAGTGCGTGGGTTCGAGCCCCGCGTCGGGCTCTGTGCTGACGGCTCAGCCTGGAGCTGCTTCGGGCTCTGTGTCTCCCTCTCTCTGCCCCTCCCCCACTCACACTCTGTGCCCCCTCTCTCTCAAAAATAAACATTACAAAAAATTTATTGTAAAAAGATCTTTAAACCACCAGAAAAAAAAGAATAATCTTTTATAATAATATTGGCATAGGGAAGACCTTATTAAATATGATACAAAACCGAGGGGCGCCTGGATGGCTCGGTTGATTAAGGTCCAACTTCAGCTCAGGTCGTGATGTTGTGGTTCGTGGGTTCGAGCCCCGTGTTGGGCTCTGTGCTGACAGCTGGGAGCCTGGACCCTGCTTCAGATTCTGTGTCTCCCCTTCTCTCTCTCTGCCCCTACCTCACTCACACTCCATCTCTCTCTCTCTCTCTCTCTCTGAAAAATAAACAAACATTTAAAAAAAAATTTAAGTAGGATACAAGACCTAGACATTGTAAAAAAGATTGATAATTGTAACTACAGTAAAAATAATCTGCATAGTAAACACCGTCTCCCCCAAAAAGGTCAAAAGACAGATGACAAACTGGAGAAAAACATTCATAATTCACATCATAAATTCCTTAATACGTGAAGGGCTCCCGTAAACAGTACGAAAAAGACAAGAGCCCGATGACTAAGAAGACGCAGTTCATGGGAACGGACGACGTCTCCTGAACACGAAGCCCCGTGCAGCCTCCCTGGGATGGGGGAACGTGAGTCACCTCCCACAGACACCATTTTCCGCGTGGCTACGCGCCCAGGACACACTCGGCAAGCGTGCGCGAGCAGCGCCTCCTCGCCGCAGGAGGCAGCCTCGATTCTCTCTGAAAACCACCAACGTGCACGCCCGGGACGAACCTGTCCCGCGTGTCCTCACCCCTGCACCAGGAGGGGCGGGCGCTCCTCCCCGCAGCCCTGCAGGCGCGGCGCCTGCAGGGGCCCAGGAAGGACGCTGGGTAACACACCCAGCGGATCCAGGCCGCGACACACCGAACTGTCAAGAGGAGGCTCTCCCTCTGGACTCCCTCCCGGTCCGAGCCCGGCGCCTCTCAGCTTCTCCGTCACACGGAAGCCCTGAGAACACTTCCCTCAAAGGCAGCGTCGGGGACCAGCCAGACGGCGAAGGGGAGACCCCGCCCCATCTTCCAGACGCACCTAACCTCTCCGGAGGTGTGAGCGGCTGTGAGGGCAGTTTCTCGGCTTTTCTGCGGGAAGGCCCTCGTGCGCTAGCCTCCCCTCCTCCCGTCCGACGGGCTCGTGGGACCAGCGCACACCCATCGGGCCCCCTTCCGTGGGAGAAGTCCCGTCCGCCTAGGCTTCAGGCGACCTGCCCCGAGCGGCCGGCCACACCCGGGACCAGCCTCCTCCCTTGGAGAAAGCTCGCACGGAAGGTGACGCGAATGCCCACGGAGAGGGGCGGTGTGCCCTGCGCCCTCGGCACTGCTCAGCGCACGAGAGGAGGCGGCACACCCCCCCGGGCCACACCTGCGGCACCGTGTTGGTGAGGCTCTGATGTGGACGCTACGAAGAGAGAAGGTGACCTTGGCATCCTTGTACTCTTCATCGGGGGTGGGGGGTGGAGGTGGAATTGGCAACACACGTGATTTAGTGCAAAGGGCAGGGTTCAGAGCCTCACTTGTCACTTCCCCGCTGTGTGATCTTGGGCAAGTTGTTTAACCTCTCTGAGCCCTGGTTTCCTCCTGCCCACTCAAGGACGCTGCTTCAGCAGCTGCTCCCCTCTGCCCACTCTCGGCTGCGCTGCGTCACTTGCACGAGCCTGCACGCTCGCTGACGGCCTGCTCATCTTCTAGAAATCCCTCTCTGGATCCCACTTACCAGCTAAGGCGGCCTCCATTTCTTCCCCCCGTAGAGCCGTCCTGTGCCCTGGCTGCCCGCCTCCACCCAAGGTCCGCCCAAGTGCACTGCGTCCCTGCCCGCGGGGCACCGCGGACGCTGGGCGGTCCCTCCTCCTCGGCACGTCGCCCTCACAGGGTTTCCAGACACCGCTCTCCCGGCCGCCTCCCACCTCCCTGCTCTCCAGCCGCACTCGCCCTGCGGAGACCGGCCCCTCCCAGGGCTCGAAATAACACCTACTGTTAGACGCCCCGCAGAGTCGCACCCCGAGCCCAGGCCTCGGTCCCGAACTGCAGACACCTGCGTCCCATCATCTCACCAGCACCCGTCGTCGGCTGTGTGATCGACGTGTCATCTCAGTGCGTCCGAGGCCAACCTCCCGGCGCCCCTCCCGCAAACGCGCCATCGGACGGTGGCCGGCCCACCGCCCCGGAGCTGGGGCTGCGGGACCGCACACCTCTCCGCTCGCAGCCGGCACTCACGGCGGCCGCCGGTCACCGCTACTGTTCCGCGCACGGAGGGAAGACGCAAGGACGCTTCTCGGGAAAGGGAGTTGGGGGGTGGAGGGACACAGACCAGGTCCTGGGGAGGCAGCCCGGGGGCAGGGCCTCAACGAGCCGGCAGAGGGCGGGGGGAGGGGGCCTGCTGGGGGCAGGACCCAGGTGCCTGGACCCAGCACCACCTGCAAAAGGCCCTGGCCCTGCCCGGGGCTGCAGACCTCTCCGGATCGCAGGCCCAGAGGACGGGAAAGCGCACAGATTAATTATCCAACGGAGGCTCCTGGGGCTCGGCCAGAGGGACGTCTGAGAGCTAAGAGCCCTCCATCACCGGTCCCGCGCCCAAGGGCCCTCTTCTAAAGAGCCCTACCATGGTGGCTGTGAGTGACGTGACACTTAGCACTTCCCAGCCCGGCCGGTGTCCCCAGGGAGGCCCCTGCTCCAGAACCTGACGGGCCTCAGGACCAGAGAGCATCACACTGCTGGAGAGGCGGCTGGACCTTCCCTGCCCCACCCGGGTGTCAGAGGAGCCCCTGGATGGCTTCGCATTCCGTCAGGCCTTCATTCACGTCACCCTGTAGGGAGAACGGCCCTGGCCATCCCCCACCAAGGTCCCTGCTACAGGCCTCTGCGTCCACACCGTTCCAATCCCCCCAACCTTCCTCTTCCTCCTCAGTGCCAGTGAGCATCAGATCACGTATGAAGCTCCCACCTCGCAGACAAGCTCCGGGGGGGCTGGGAGTTTTGCCCGTTTCGCCCATTTTTGCACCCACGACTGTGAGCGCGGCATCTGGGCCACACGAGGAGCTCAAATGCGGTTTCAAGCGGCGCCTGGGGGCCAGTCGGCCGAGCCTCTCTGACTCCTGACTTCGGCTCAGGTCGCGATCTCACGTTCCGGAAATCGGGCCGCACGCGGGCTCTGAGCGGCGGGAGCCTGGGGAGCCTGCTCGGGACTCTGGCTTTCTCCCTGCGCCTCCCGCACGGCAGACATGTCTTTGGAAGGTCGGTACCACGAGCCCGTTAGGCAGCTGGAGTTTCTCAGTCTCTCTCTGGGATTTACATGTGGCCGTTTCCAAGCTCCTTTTGGGGTGGAGTCTGGGTAGCCGGCCCCACACAGGCCCCACGGGCTCTCGGCGGACTGGGCGTCTGCGGCCTTGAGCAAACGAGGAGAGGCCGGCCCTCCTCGCACGCGCGCTCACAAGCGTCTGCTCCCGACTGTTCCCGAGCCTCACGCCCCGGACTTCCCTTCAGTACGCCTGGGGTGGGGGCCAACACACGCACGCACGCACACGCACGCGCGCGCACACGCAACACACGCACGCACACGCATGCACACGCACGCACACGCACGCGCGCGCACACACACACGCTGCAATTGGGATGCAAGCAGCCCCGTGCTGCCTTCTGAGAAACCCTGATTCTGGGCGAGGCTAGAACGCAGGTAGACACCGGGGCAGGAAGAAGTCGCCCTAAGGGGAAGTTCGGCAGCTGAGACGGGACCTCGACAGACAAGCTGTACGTGCTCTGCAGAGCGGAAGGGACCTGAGTCACCCGTGCCCAGGCTTCCCACACCCTGCACCTGAGTCCCGCCTGTCGGGTGCCCAGAGCAAGCTCACCAGAGCCGTCCTGTGGGCTCCCGGCTCCGCGACAAGAGCCCCCGGCAGGGAGAAGCGGGGGGGGGTCCCCCCAAACCTGCCCCCTCCAGCCTCTGCGGGCCCCTCGCTCCTCCAGAGCGAGCTCTCCGCACCCCTCTGCCCTGCGCTTCCTGAACAGGGTCTCAATCCCTTCTCCAGCCCATGGGCTGTCTGGGGGGGCGGGGGGAGCGGGGTATTTTCTACTTCTCGCATTTTCCTTCTGAGCTGGGCTTTCGCTTCCTCCCCTCTTCTCAGTTCCGTCTTCCGTGGGCCGCCCAGGCCTGGCGACCGCGGCGCGCGTCCCTCTGCAGCCCGAGGGAAGCAGAGACGAGCGCAGGCGGCGGCCCCCGTGATGCCCGCGGCCCCGGAGGAACCGGAGTCCGGAAGCCACAGCCGGAACGTCCGGGGGCAGGTGCCCCGGGCGTGGTGCAGGAGCGGGCAGGGCGGGGCAGCTCCATCTACCTCGGCGAGCGCGGGTCGGCCTCCCCCGGGGCTGCCCGCATCCCACCCCAGCCTCCGCCTGAGAGCGGGACGCGTGAGGAAGGCACGGAGGCCTCGGGGAGCGGCGGCCACCGGCGGGGCTTCGGGGTGTGCGCTGATGGGGGGCCGTCCGTCTCCTCCGAGCAGCACGGGCACCACCTCACCCCCCGAGTCGGGCTGCGGATGCCTGCCCAGGACAGGGCCCGTCTGTTCCCAGGAACCTGCAGGCTGCCCCTCCAGGGCGCCCCGAGACCGAAAACAAGCGCGTGGAGAAGCGGTGGCCGAGCCCGGGCGCAGCTGGGCGGGCGGCCGGCCCCGCGCGAGGGCCTGGCAGCGGGGGGCTGAGCACAGTCAGCAGAAGCAGAGCCCTCTGCCCTCTGCCCTCTGCCCCGCCCGCCCTCCGGCCACGGCGCCCCGCTCGGGCTCGTTCCCAGGGCCCGGCGCCCTCGCAGGCGGGGCTGTGACACGAGCGGCCGCACAGCCGGGCGGCGGGCGGCGCGGCCCCCGGAGCGGGACGGCGAGAGCGGCGCTGGTGCCCCGGACGCCCGGCGGGAGCCCACCCCGCCGGGACCCGCGGCCCTCGCGTCACGACCCCCGGGGGCGTAGGGGAGGAGGCTCTAGACGCCCCCCCCACACACACCGCACGCCAAGTCCGGGTCGGCGCCCGCCGCACCCCCGGGGCCACGCAAGAGGGGCGCCGCCGCCCGCCCCCGCCCCCCAGGTGCGCGCGGAGCCCTTACCCGGCGCGGAGCAGCCCCCGGGGGTCAGGGCGGCCCCCGGCGCGGCCAGCAGGGCGGCGAGCGCAGCCAGCATGCGCGCGACGGACGCCCGGGCGCGGGCCGGGCGGGGGGGCGGGCGGGGGCGCGCGGGGCGGGCGGGGCGGCGGGCGGGGCGCGGGCGGGCGGGGCGGGGCGCGCGGGGCGGGGGCGGGGCGCGCGCGGGGCGCGCGGGGGCGGGCGGGGCGGGGCGGGCTCAGCCGCGAGCGCGCCGCCCGCCCCCGGGCTGCGCGGCCCGGGCTCCGCGGCGGCGCGACTTCCCGCGGCGCGCGTGACTCCGGCCGCCGAGCGTGCCCGCCGCCCGGGCGCCCTTGCGAAAGGCCAGCGCGTGGCGCAACCGGCCGCCCGGGGCGCCGCTTCCGGCCGCGGGCGCCGCACCTGGGCGCCCCCCCAACCTCTCCGGGCCCCTGTGGCGCGCGATTTCGACTTTTGGTTTCGAGCCGGGGACTGTGTGTGAAAGGAGCACCTGTGCGAGCGAGGGACTGAGCGCGCGGGCGAAGCCGAGTCCGCGGCCCGGGGGGCCCTCGGAGCCCCCCGCGCAGCCCTCATAACCACCCTCAGAGGTTCCGATTTGACGGATCCGGGATGAGGCGTGGGCGCCCGAACCCTGCATTCTCCCCGCCCCAGGGTGCAGGCGGGGCCGGGGGCCCGGGGGCGCGGGGGTCCTGGGGGCCGGGGGCCGGGGGCGCGGGGGCGGGGGCGGCCGGGGGTGGGAGGGGCGTGGGGGGCCGGGGGGGTGCGGGGGGCCGGTGGGGCGCGGGGTCAGGGGGGCGAGGGGCGGGGGGGGCCGGGGTGGGAGGGGCGCGGGGGGCAGGGGGGCGGGGGCTGCCCCCTGCAGACCTCCCCCCACTGCTGTTCCCAATCTCTGGACCTTCCTGTTCCCCGTCGGTCGGCCGCCGGGTCAGGGTGAAGACCCCGACGATGGCTGCACACGCGGCGCGGGTCTGGGCGCCGAGGATCAGCGGCGTCAGAACCTGACGTCCACCCTCCTGGTCTGAGCGACAGAAACGGGGTCTTGGCTTTCAAGAGCAACCACCGGCTCCCCAGGGAGCCTGAAGCTGAAAGGGTGGCCTCAGAGCCCCGTTAAAGGGATGGGGGTTGGAAATCCTGAAATAAGGTCTAGGCTGAGAAGTTTCTAACTGCTAATTAGAATCTGCTTTTCCACTCTGGGCTTCAGGCGGCTCCTAACGCAGACCAGGGTCCGGGGGCAGCTGGAACGGGCCTTTGCGGACCGGGGCCCCCAGGTGGGCGGACCCTGACACGGAGGGACAGAGCTCCTGAAAGCGCCTGCACACCCCACGCATCCGGGTCTCTCTGAGGGAACCATCTGAGGACCAGCTCTCACCGGAGGGCACCACGGGGGGGCAGTGGGGACACCCCTTTTCTGGCCCCCCAGCCCCCTTCCCCCAACCGGGGCGTGTTCCTGCAGTCAGTCCCCTTTGTCCCAGGGGAGCTGAGGGCTGGACTGCGTTCGGGCGGGTCCCTCTCACCCTGGGCCTGAGGCTGACCTCTTAACGTCTGCCCCCACCCGGGCTCCGCGCGCTCCCAGAATAAATACATGCACCGTTTTGAATCCAAAAGGTACTCACTCAGGTCTGTTCCTCCTCCCCTGGGCCTCAAGAGGTGAAATGGTTCCCCAAAGGCAAGAGCCACTCAAGACCCCTAGAGCCTAACTCAAAGGGGTGGTGTTATCTCTTTCAATTGCCCCCCGCCCCAGGCTTGGGCTGAAGTGTCACGTGAGGGTTCAAACAATACCCTTTGTTCTCGGACACCCTTAGGGCCAGTGACCCTAAGTGCTGCTGGGTGGGTTGGGCTGGCAAGCAGGCTCCTCCTCTGACCTCTGGCCCTAACTTGTCAATTATTGCCAGAAAATGCGTTTTATTTCCCCAAACCTTCCCCTCCCCTTTCTCGTCAGCCTCGGAGGAGGGTGACTGTGTGGGGAGCTGGGGGCCCCCTGATCAGCAGAACTCAGTGCCAGGCTAGTGGGGCCCCCTAGAATCAAGCCCCAGACAGGCCCCGGTGCCCTCAGCCTTCCTGGGGACACCTGTCCACTGCCACCATCAGAAGGTGCGCATCCCCGGCAGGGCTCGCCCGTGTGCGGCCGCCCCGGGGACCACCTGCCGCAGACCCCGCCTTCCGCTGACTCGGGGAAGGGACTTGTCACAAATGGGTTGTAACGTCTCCCCATCTTGTAGTATCTACAGAATGTTATGATTATGTTAAATTAAATCTGGACTTCTCGTGTGACCTTGCCTGTCGTTCTGGGGATTCCATACAAAGGAACTGAAAGCAGGGACTTGAGCAGACATTTGCACACCCATGTTCAGGGCAGCATCACAACAGCCCAGCGGTGGGAACAACCCCAGCGCCGGGCACGGATGACCCGATAAACAAAACCTGCTCACTCCCCGTACAAGGGAGTATCGTTCAGTCTTCAAAAGGGAGGCAGTTGCACACACACCCGAACACGAATGAACCCTGAAGACGTTATGATGAGAGAAATAAGTCACAAAAGGAAAACACTGTGTGATTTCACTTGTAATCAAGAAGCCAGCGGTTCATCACAGCCACCGAGTCCGGCAGCGGCTGCCAGGGACACAAGACTGCGCGTCATTGTCCAACGTGCTCCGGAGCTCAACTTCTGCGACATGAAAGGCGACCTAGAGACTGACGTCGGTGGCGGCCGCAGAGTAGTGTGAGCGTGCCCAGTGCCACTGGACCGCGCACTTAAACGTGGTTCAACTGGGAGCTTCCGGGCTGGTTGCCCATGGGGGGGGGTGGCGCCCCAGGGCGGGGGAAGTTCCTCGCTCCCTTCCCTCCCTCCCCTCCCTCCCCTCTCCTGGCTCCTGAGTTACAGCCTTTGGAAATCAGCCTGTGAGCTGGTGGCAGGTTCCTAACGGTGTGGCATCCACAAGTCACTGTAAGTGTGACAGTATCTCGGGCAATTGTTGAAGAGCATTCTCTGTTCAAGGATTTCAAAACACTTTTCTAATGTTTTTAGAACTCCTTTTGTGTTACTGAAGGCTCATTTTCTAGATCATTCCTAATTTTCATGGCACATACTCTTGGCCAGCTTTAATTTTTTAATTTTTAATTTTTTTCAAGTTTATTTATTTTGAGAGGGAGACAGAGAGAGCGAGTGGGGGAGGGACAGAGAGACAGGGAGAGACAGAGAGACAGGGAGAGACCGAATCCCAAACAGGTTCCTCACTATCAGCATTGAGCTGAATGCGGGGCTCGAACTCACGAGCCGTGAGATCATGACCTGAGCCAAAGTCGGGTGCGTAACACACTGAGCCACCCAGGCACTGCCCCTAATTCAGTATGTGTCTAGAGTCTGCTACCTTGCACGTGTTTCTTTTCTTGTAAGAAAATGATAAACATAAAAATTATGTATTTTTAAATGGTAAATATTCTATTATGTACATTTTACGAACTTTTAAAAAAGCATCACTATCTTAAGGTTAAACAAAGTAGGACCTTGGAAATTCAGACACACAAATAGATGCAGCTCGTAGAAGAGGGGAGGTGGCTCATCCCATTTTAAGGGTGTGATGTGACATGGGGCGCCTGGGTGGCTTAGTCGGTTAGGCGTCCGGCTTTCGCTTGGGTCGTGATCTTGCGGTTCGTGGGTTCGAGCCCCGCGTCGAGCTCTGTGCTGACAGCTCAGAGCCTGGAGCCTGTTTCGGTCTGTGACTCCCTCTCTCTCTGACCCTCCCCTGATCACGCTCTCTCTCTCTCTCTCCTAGAAATGAATAAAACATTAAAAAAAAATTTTTTTTAAAATAAAAGGGTGTGATGTGACATTCCTTCAGAGGGTAGACTTCCTGCATGCAACATACAGTAGAATTCTGTCGACACAGACTCTGAAACCAGACCGCCTGGGCTTACATTCCACTCAGCCACTGTGTGTCCTGAGGCAAGCTACTCGATGTCCCTGTGCCTGAGTCTCCATCTGTAAAACAGGGGAAGTAACAGTAACTTGTTGAGATTCTTATGAAAATTACATTAGTTAACATATGGGAAATGTTTGGAACGATGTTCGGTACATGGGAAGTTCTAAATGAGTGTTTGCTAAGTACGTGTAAACATGTAAACTTCCCCAAACACATTCTTGCTAGACAGGGGACTCTATCTGGATGTTTTAAATGATAGCCCGTTATATGCCCCAGAAAATGAACAGGTCGAACTAGAACTTGGCCGTGAGGAGCTCTGGGAGGCCCCTCCTGCTCATGGGTTTAACAGTGCTCTGGATTCCAGGCCAATTTACCAGCCGACCTAACAGCTCCAGCCAGTTTGCTGCCGACGCCACCAGTGATGCCACGTTGGGCCTGGGGGCCTGTGCGCCGAGCCCCTTTCCCAGGGCATCCTGGAAGATGCTCCGAACTTGGATCCGCCGTCGGTGTTTGCACTTCCCGGCGGAGGCTGCTTCACACTCTGAAGTCCCACAGAACGAGGAGAGGAATGAGGAACAGTCACCGTTCGCATTGCCGGGCACGTCCATTAGCTGGCTCCCTAGCACCCACCGTTCCTGTGTCCGCGGACTCCAGACCCAAACTGCCTGAGTTCAGATCCAGCTGTGCCACTAACGTGTGTGTTTCTGGGGGAACGTGAAATGGCGCAGCCTCTGTGCACAAGATTGGAAGTTCCTTGGAAATTAAACACAGAGCTACGATTAGATCCAGGAGCCCCGCTCCGGGCGCACCCCCAGCAGAACTGAGAGCAGGGGCTCAACAGACCAGCTGTGTGCCCACGTTCTCAGGAGCGCTATTCGTAATAAACGGTAAGAGAGAATTCTTCCTGCCTCGTGGCCTTCAAACCTCCCTGTGACCTTGAATGAGAACAGCAGGTCTTCCTGCGCCTCTGGCCTGCTGGCCTTCAGATTTGGACAGAATGCCTCTGGCCAGCTCACCCCGCCGAGATCAGCACCTGTCAGCACCCACCATCCCGCCAACCAGCACCTCACAATAAATCTGTCGTGTATACTAATGAATTATATAACCAACTTACATAGAGGGGCGCCTGGGTGGCTCAGTCGGTTAAGCGTCCAGCTTCGGCTCAGGTCATGATCTCACGGTGCGTGGGTTCGAGCCCCGCGTCCGGCTCTGTGCTGACAGGTCAGAGCCTGGAGCTGCTTCGGATTCTGTGTCTCCCTCTCTCTCTCTGCCCCTCCCTCGCTCATGTTCTGTTTTTCTCGGTCTCTCAAAAATGAACAAATGTTAAAAAAAATAATAAAATCTAAAAAAGCAGGCATGTGGATGGTTTAGTCAGTTGAGCGTAGCTGACTCTGGATTTTGGCTCAGGCCATAATCCCAGGTTGTGGGATGGAGCCCGCACAGGATGCTCTCTCTTCCTCTCTCTCCCCCACTCACGCTCTCTCTCAAATAATAAAATACAAATTTAAAGAGATGTACTATGCACATATTTGGCACGCCCACACAGAACATGTTTGTACACGTACGTTCACGCCGCCTTAGGCTCTGTGTCTCTGGAGAACCTCGGCTTTGGGCAGGAGTGCGAGTGACCACCATCTCTGACGGCCGAGGGTCTGGGGGCTCCTGTTTGGTCTGAGGGAAGCGGGTCCCTAGCAGCGCCGCACTCGGCGGGGCCTTACTGGTGGCATTTCCGCGGAGGGGCGGGAGGGCAAACACAGAAAGTCAGGACGGCTGGGACGCATTTGCAAGCAAACAGCCCGGCGCAGCGCGTGCTCACCGCGTGCGTGAGCGCCACTCGGACGCAGCGGGCGACGAGGTGGCCAGATGTCCCACACGAGACCTAAGTGTCAGCTCCCGCCGGAGACGCACGGCCTCCCGAGTTCAGTACAAGCCACCCCGCGCCGCGCCGCAGCCGCGCCCTGTCCCCCAGGCCCCCCAGACCCCCGACGGTTCCCGGGATGAGGCCCAGGAAGGCGGGTGCAGGCGGCACCGGGCTCGGGCCGCGTGGGGAGCCCCGGGGAGCGGCACCCTCGTCCCCGGGTCCTCCAGGGGCCGCTCCGCGGGGTGAGGAAGCAGGTCTGCAGAGCCCTCGCGCCCCCGGCACCCCCGGCACCCCCGGCAGGGCTGTTGTCCCGCCGGAGCAGAGCGCAGGGGCGCGGAGCGGGGGGCCCGGGGCGCGCACGCCCCACACCCGGCTCCGGCCCCTCTTCGGGCAGGGGGCGCTGGCGGCCCCCGCGTCTCCCTCCCGGGAGGCCGCGGATTCTTCTCCAGACCCCTGAGCAGCCCCGAGCAGACGCCTGAAGACGCACGGGCCGTCTGCGTGCCCGGCGCCCGCTTGCTCTGCCCGGTGCGGGCCCCGCAGGCGGCCCGGGGAGGTCCGGGCGCTCCTCAGACGCGGCGACCCGGGCGCCCCCACCCTCTGCCTTTGTGAGTAAACCTCCCGGAATATCCTAGTCCGAATGAGCCGCGTGTTTACCGCCGGCGCCTCACTGACGCGGGCCCTTCTCACGGCTGCCAGGCAGGCGAGAGCCGGCAGCTCGGGGCGCTTGGTCCAGCGACAAGGCTCAAAACAGGGGCCACGACCGGGGCCGGGGGCTCAGGCGGTTGGGGGTCCGACCGCGGCTCAGGGCGTGACCTCGCGGTTCGTGGGTTCGAGCCCCGCGTCGGGCTCTGTGCTGACGGCTCGGAGCCTGGAGCCGCTTCGGATTCTGTGTCTCCCTGTCTCTGCCCCTCCCCTGTCTCTGTCTCTGTCTCTCTCTCTCTCAAAAAGTAAAAATAAATAAATAAAAAGCATTTAAAAAATTTAAAAAAAGGAAAGGATCACTACTGTCCCCGGGGAGGTATGAGGTGTGGCCGCTGGAAATTAAAAACATGACAACAGAGGGCGCCTGGGGGCTCAGTCGGCTGGGCCTCCGACTCCGACTCAGGTCATGGTCTCGCAGTTCGTGGGTTCGAGCCCCGCGTCGGGCTCCGACAGCCCCCCCCGCCCCCCCCGCCCGCCCCCGGGGCCTGCTCGCCGCCCCCCCCAGCTCCCTGGGGAAGGGTCCCCTCCGCGCACGCGCTTCCTCCGCGGTTCTCGGCGTCGGGCCTGCAGCGCCTTCCATCCCGGAACCTGTGTCGCGTGACGCTTCTCCAGCGCGCAGGCGCAGTCCGGGCCGGCGCTTCCGTCCGCGGGAAGCGTCCCGAGCTGGGGCGCCAACACCCGCAGGCCGGAGCTCTGGGCGCGGCGGGGCGCCGGGGGAGCCCCGGGGAGGAGCCCCGGGGGAGCACCCGGGAGGAGCGCCGCAGGCCTGGGGAGCCCCCGGGAGGAGCGCCGGG
>JAESUZ010002735.1:0-44446 GCA_017311185.1 Proteles cristata cristata | reverse complement strand
CTGCTCACGCTGTCTCTCTCTCTCTCAGAAATAAACATTAAAAAAAAAAATTTTTTTTTAAAGAAAAAAAATCCCACTCCTAATGATACAAATACATTTCTTGAAATTAGTTCATATCATGAATCAATATTAGTTATTTCCCGAGTGAGGTCTGGCTAATCACCAATTAGCTATTTCTCATTTTCAGAGATAATATGTCAATGAGCACAGAGAGAATTTTGTTATAGGGGTCGCTCAAATTTTTTAAAATTCCTTTAGGGTTATATGGCTTAAATCAAATGCCGAACTATCACCAGTTTTTTTTTTTTTCTCAATGATCTATCAGCTGATCAATTAATTAATAAATCCTTTTTCTAAGGCACCTGGGTGGCTCATCTGGTTAAGAGTCCAACTTCGGCTCAGGTCATGATCTTGCGGTTTTGTGAGTTTGAGTCCCACCTTGGGCTCTGTGCTGACAGCTCAGAGCCTGGAGCCTGCTTTGGATTGTGTGTCTCCGTCTCTCTTTCTCTCTCTCTCTGCCCCTCCCCTACTTGTGTTCTCTCTCTCTCTCTCAAAAATAAATAAACATTAACGATTTTTTAAATAAAAAATAAATCTTTCAATTCTGTCTAAAAGAAAAAAAACAGGAAACTATTTGATATGCAGGATTCCCTACCCAGTCATTAGTCATTCACTTTCCCTGGCAGGATATTTTTAAGCCTCTTTGGCTCCTCAGCTGCATTAAACTCTGGGGCAACGCACCATGGCAAGATCAGAGCAGGTAGGCGTCACGCATGGGCAGTGATGAAGGGGAGGTGGGGATGGAGCACCTCCCTCAGAGTTTTCCTCGGGGTCAATTTTAGGAAGAAGAATGTATGTAACCAAGGACTCGGAAATAGATTCCTATAAAACTATCTATGTCCGATCTCCCTTGGGAAGTCTTTACACACCCCTGCCAGGCACGAGTGAACCTTGGGTCTCGAGCACTAAGCCTGCTGCTCATCCGCAGGCCCCAGTGAGGGTGCAGGGTCTCACTCACTGCAGTAACTGTCAAGTTCACCTCTGAAGCACTGGATGGTTTTTGTTCCCACCTATGTCCAGGGTGAGAAAGGAGTTAGGAGAACACAGAGAAAGGCAAATCTCCTTAGAGAGAACCAGGCCTCTGTGCTTCCCTGTTAATCCTTTCAGGTTGCTCCGTGACTTCCGCCAAGGTCAGCTGTCTGCGTGGACCAGCAGCCCAGATGGGCTGAGTGGCAAAGGGCTGACTGGCAGGACAGTGGAGGAGACATAGCGCCAGGAAGGAGGAAAACCAGTTTGCAGAGATGCCTCTGAGGTGTTTCCATCGAGCCCGTGCCCAAAGGCCGCCAGGTCCCAGAGGTCCTTGCAATGCAGCCAGCTTCTCCAGCTTCATGGCGACTGATCCACCAGGGCCCGCAGCCAGTGTGGCCCCACGCCCAGAGAGCTTGCAAGGAGACCAGGTATGCTGGCAGTCCCAGAGACTGCGACAGACAGCGAGATCGGGGAGATGGGATGGAATCCTCAAAACTCAGAGCACGCGGAGAGTCTTTTCAGCCACACTTAATTTTTGGTAGTGATTTGCCAATTATATGGGAGGGAAGGGCATATGAAGTTCACATTTAATTCTAAAATGGCCAGCCCCATATGTTCGGGGGGGGGGGTTATATGGATACTCAGTCCTGTGCGAGCCTTTGCTAGTTACTGAGGCTCTAAGACCATCTCAGCCCACGGGAAAAAGTACACAAGAGGTCTTCTGAGACAGCTGTTCTCAAAGGAGGAATGCTGTGAAATCAGCATCATGCGGGAACTTGTTAGAAATGCTCATTTTCTGGCCTTGCTTCAGGCCGACGGAGGTAGAAACTGCGGGTGAAGCCCAGCAATTGGTGTTAACAAAATCTGGGTTTTAAACGATGTTCTAAGAGGAAAGTCAGTATGGAGTGAGTTTGGAGAGCCAAAGAAGGAAGACGTGATATGCCATTGAGGGAAGGATTTGGACAGGCTGGGAGGCAAAATTGGGAGTTAAAAGCAAGGAATAATTGAAGGCGCATTGGCAGCTTGACTCAGCACTGGATCTGTGAGCTGGGGGACAGGAAAGAAAGTTGGCTGTCACGGAGCCCAGTGGACAGCTGGAAAACCAAGTTGGGAACAGGACATAAACGATGTGGGAACTTGGGGCTACTGAAACCTTGAGTGATGAGTGACTTGGTGACCACGGTCATGGAGGAAAATTAATGAATATGTAACACAGAAACTAGGGTGGGTTGTTTTGAGGAGAGGCTGCCTCTCCAAGAACGTGTTTCCCACGTCCAGCTTCTCCTGTGATTCTCCTACAAGTCCCAGACCCCTTTGGGCCTGAGAATGGATAGAAAGGGGATAGTTCCCTGGTCCTAGTCTGTGTACAGATACAAGACATACTTTTGGAGGCCTGGCACCCTCTGTTAACTGGGCAGCTCTTTCTTAAAGAGTTCAGAAGTGGAACCTCCCATCTGAGGGGTTATCTTGAGAGAACAGGGTTTGGAGCCATGCAAGAACACAATAGATCATGGCAGAGGAGGGATACTTTGCTCTACAGGAACCAGCCAAGAGGTTTAAGAATGACACTTCCCGAAAAGCCATTGCCAGGAGTTGAATATATCATGTCTGAAGAGAGACCAGAGTCCCAAGACCTGGGTTTTGGGAGACTATTTCAATCTGCCACAAGGCCCTGGGAAGGAAAACCCCCTAAGTTCCAATTGTCTCTTCTGCAAAATAAGAAGCATGGTCTCCTCGGCTTCCAAGGGCCCCTTCAGCCCTGGTAACCGGAGGGAGTAGAGGATACAGCTTTAAGGGATTACAGCAGTAATTGCAGAGGGACCAAACAGACCCTTGGGTAGAAGCCACATCATTGTTTGCTGCGACGGAGAAGGTAAAGACCTGAGTCCTACATGAACTGGCCTGAACCCAGCCTCAGTCATAGCAAGTGGCAGCACTGTGCTCTCTGAGCCCTTGACTTCCAACCTCAGGCCTTACAGATGCAGACCTGAGTCTTTGCTGTCCTCTACTCTCCCAGCTCCTTGCTCATCCTCTCTGCCCAGCCCATCTTCTCTCTGATGTCCCTCACTTCCTGAGGACAGGAACATAGGCATTGGGATATGAACCCACAACCCTCACACCAGGCTCAGGTCAGCCTTTGTCTCCTCAGTTCCATCTCTGCCTGGGGGATCTGAACTTGGAGCCTTCTGCCTCTTCGTTCTCTCCCTCGGATGAATTATCAGCCCGTTTCTCCAGTCTCCAAGCTTCTGTGTGCCATCTTCTTGTCGTGTCCTCAGAAAGGCAGTGGAGTTCTTAATCTCTTGTCTACGTGTTGGGGAGGTGGTGGGCAAATATAAAGTAGATGACATCTCCCTCCTTTATTCCATTCGGCCATTTCTCTCCCTAGTGCCCATGCTACTCCTCCTTTTTCTGAGACAGTCAGGGCTGACATGACTAGTCAGGATGCATGGGGAACGGGGACCTAGGAAGCCAGGTCAGAAGGCTGAAAGGGAAAGTCAGCCAGGAAGCCCAACTTCTAAATCCTGTCCCACAACCACGGGGACACGAACGTCCTTTCTTCCTGGAGCGCTTTTATTCAGAATTCCGAACCAGGAATCCTCAATTCTCTTCATTTCTGCCCATTTGCTCCTAAAGGCCTTCCTGCCACTTGCCTTCAATAACTGATCTCTAAAATAGGACCCATGTGTCCTGGCTTTGACCTCTCCTGGGGATAGCAGCAGAGATGGGGACCCCCAAGATGAGCTTTCAAGCTAACAGGTTTTATAACAGGGGTTGGCAACTTTATGAAAATGGGGTGCCCTTATGTGGACTCACTTTCAGGATCTTTGATGAATCTCCTAAATGGGCAGTAACCACTGGCTCCATTGATCTTCCTTCAGTTCTTGAGTCAATCTCCTCTTTCTAAGTGCTACATAAATAGAGGTCGTTTGAACAGTGACCCAACAGCAGTTGTGCAGGATGGTACCAAAGAGATTCACACAGAGGGTGCCCTCTGCAAAAAGTTGAATTTCCCCTTAATTCCAAGGGCACAATCTCAGATAGTTCTAGAAGGGATGGTGGGGCAGTCAGTCTCCAAGCCTTCAGGAATATAATGGGATCCAAGTCACCTCTGCTGGCCTGAGCGCTTACATTCTTTTTAGTGGCCACTCCAGTCACCCCCTTCCTTTCCTTAGTTTGAGGATACACCTAATAGTGTAAACACTGCCCACCAAAGTGGACCCCTCCCCTCCCCACCCTGCAGGCATCTCGAGTTGGGGGCATCTCATCTATTTTGGTTGTTACTGGTTAGCAGTATGTTTAGCTGAATGGGGACATTAGCGTCTTGTTTCACAATGACTAGAGAGAAGTATCTCTAGCAAGGAATGTCCTACCAGGCTATGCTTCTGACCATCACTGGCCGGCTTAAAAAGCAGCTGAGAATGAAGGAAACACCATTAATTAAGGATGCTTAAAAGCTGGACAAGTAGACAAAATTGATTTTCTTTTTAAAATAACTAGCTGAAAAGGGCGCCGGGGTGGCTCAGTCGGTTAAGTGTCCGACTTTGGCTTAGGTCATGATCTCAGGGTTTGTGGGTTCGAGCCTCACATTGGGATCTGTGCTGACAGCTTAGGGCCTGGAGCCTGCTTCAGACTCTGTCTCCCTCACTCTCTGCCTCCCCCACTCATGCTCTCTCTCTCTCTCGAAAATAAACATTAATAAATGTTTAAAAAAATTTTTAAATGATCAGAATCACTAGCTGAAAGACAAACGATGGATGTCCCAAACGTTTGTGGAACGCCCACTGTGGCCCATCTCATTTAACCCTCACAGCAGCCCTGAGAGTAGTTAATTATTATCTCCATTTCAGAAACGTAAAAACAGCCTCAGAGAGGTCTTTTGAGGGAAAAACATCTCTGGAGAAATCTCTTCCAAACAAGTGACTGTTTGCCAATGACAATGGCGTTCTGGTTAATGTTTAACAGGAAACCACGTGCCATTTCATTAAAAAGTAAAATGTTGACAATAAACTATAATAAAAAAAGTAAAATGTTATGAAATTATAAGTATGTAGAAGCCTCAGCCAACATCTGAGCCTGGGATCTGACATAGTGACAACCCCCGTCTTCCAACTTCCCTGCCCTCCCCTGACATCACATGCTCTTCTCAGGAGATAATCCCTGAGGCTGACGGGGAAGGAAGGGAAACGGAAACCAGGCTCCACCCGACCTCGCTCTCACTGGGGCCTTCACTCTGCGCTGCAGGCCTTACTTTGCTCGGACACTTCTCCTTCCAGGAACCCAATGTGCGCTAAGGCTATAAAGCCATCGAGGCTCACCCTGCCGTTCTCAGTAAATCACTTTACAAATGCTCCGGACTTTCCCGCACAGCAACCAAAGTGCATGGGGTTGTGGCTGAGCAGCCCGAAAAATGGGCTTCCCTTTAGGCCCTGGAGCAGCGTGGCACCAATTTGAAAGCTTCTAGTCCACAGAGTGAAAAGTCAAAAAAAAAAAAAAGTCATTTACCACTGCCCTGGGCTTTCCACAAAGAGACAAATTCATAGGTGAGGGTCCAGACCGCCTCCTCCATCATTTCATCCTATACACATCAATGTGGAGGGGGCCAGCAGGAGAGAGACCATGCGCTCGCAAGGTCCCTAGGCCTGTGCTGGCCTTCGGACCTTCACCTGCTGCTTGGAATTCCTGGACAGAAAACACCGCAGTAGGGCTCAGTGGGGAGGCTGCTGGGATGGGGGCGCGCCCCCCAGGGCAAACACCAAATGCTCTCTTCCTGTTGCAGAATACAGTTCCCTCAGCCCTGGGCTTGGCTGTTCCCTGTCGCCAGAACACTAGCCATAGAAACTCGCTCCAGCTTATTAATTTGGTCTGAGCTCCCTTCGGAGGACCCAAACACTCGGTATTTTCCACCTGTCCTGAGAAAGAATGAGAGTAGGACCCAAGACCACTCATGTATTCGCTGAGCCCCTGATACTTGCAGAATTGAGTTCGCAGAGGGGTGGGGAGGCTGACTAACCAGACAGAGAGAGGGGAATAGATAATAGATATTTGACAGCTCTTATTTCCACTCTTTTATTTATCAAGTACTCATTGTGTATCGGTCTTGTGCTAGGCACTGAGGACACAATGTTGAACGAGAGAGACCGCTTAGATTCCTTTCTGTGAAGGACGGCGTGTACCCCTCCGAAATTTCCCGTCAATGACAACTTCTTATCACTGGTGCCTCAGAGTTTTATACCCTTTCATCACCTCTAGGGTCAAGATCCACACGGTGGTTTTCTTCAGACTGGAGACCCTGGACAGGATTCCCTTCTCCTGTGGAGTTTCTGGTGCCTGAGGAGGCTTGAACGCCTACTAAAGTTCCTCCTGCATACACTGCAAGTATACGGCTGCTCTCCTGTGTGGGTTCTCTGGTGTTTAATGAGGTGAGAGTTCTGGATGAATCTTTTTCCGCATTCATAACATTTGAAGGGCTTCTCCCCTGTGTGAATTCTTAGGTGTGTGTGTAGATTTGTATTGTGACTGAAGCTTTTTCCACACCAGGAGCATCTGTATGGTTTTATTCCCTGGTGTGCCATTAAGTGCTTATTAAGATCCGAACTCCATCTAAACCTCTTATCACACTGCTGGCATTTATAGGGTTTCTCTTCAGTGTGAATTCTCTGGTGCTTAATAAGGTCAGAGCTAACTCTGAAGCTTTTCTCACATTCCTGACACTTAAAAGGTTTCTCTCCTGCGTGGCCTTTCCCGTGAAGATCCTTATGTTTTGAGAGCTCTTGTTTACACGTTGAGAGTTTCTTTCTTTTCCTCCCTAGAAAAGCTCGATGCCGTTTCCGCACCCTGCGCGTGCCACCATGATTTTCTTTGCCTGTTGTTTTCTGGGCAGCTTTCATTCTGGCCTTTCTTGACACCTTGCATCCTGGTGCTTGTATTTCTAATGTAGAAATAGATACAGGTTGGTCACTTCTGGTGTCATTTTTGAGCTTTAACCCTGTCGGAATAAACAGAAGAGTCAGCCGTCTGCGTCCCAGAACAAGAAACCTAGAGGAATGGAGAGAAAAATCAATGCTGATTGCTTTTTAAACAACACAGGAACAAGTGATTTCTGATCCGATATGGACAAACGGCATAGACGCATTTCCTCCGGATCCTCCTTGCTGAGCACAATAACAAACTGATTAAAGAACTCAGGCCACAACCAACAGACAGTTCTAGAGATGGTAAAGAGAAAGCAAAAGGGCTTGGGATCTCAGGACTAGCAGAGTAACTCAGCAAATTTACATCCCTACACCCACCAGAAGAAGGCAACCCTGATCTGGAGTTTTCCAGCCCTCAACCTAGCAACAGAAGGCAGCCTGGATAGGCTTACCCCCACCCCCGCACCAGTCTGAATGGGGGGGTGGTGCCAACATCAGCACCCCAGCTAGGAGACTCCAAAGTGGGCAGGTGGACCTAGCAAGGGGCGCCCAGCCATGGTGGCCTGGCCCAGGGAGCCTCTTCATTCCCAAGGTTCTGAGATCCCCTTTCCCGCAGAGATGCACTCTAGCCACTAACTACCTGCCTTACCCGCAGACTGCACCGGCAGGGCATACGGGAGCCCTGGTGGTAACGTATAAGCCAAGGAAACCACAGTAACACCAGGAAGCCTCTGAAAATTAAACTGTCACCGAGGCATAACCCACAGAAGTAGGAAAGAACCTATGTGCTAAACTCTAATAGGGGGACTGCTCATTAAATTCAAATATTTAGGGGCATCTGGGTGGCTTAGTCAGTTAAGCACCAACTTCGGCTCAGGTCATGATCTTGAGTTCGTGAGTTCAAGCCCCGTGTCGGGCTCTGTGCTGACAGCTTGGAGCCTGGAGCCTGCTTTGGATTCTGTGTCTCTCTCTCTCTCTGCTCCTCCCCCACTCATGCTCTGTCTCTCTCGCGCGCTCAAAAATAATAAAAAAATAATAAAAACAAATATTTAACTAGGACCCAGACTCTCCTCACGTAACAAACAAAATGATCAGGATACAATAAAAAATCACCTACTGGAGCAAGAACCAAAACAAACATCACTACTTGGGTGAGAAAGGCAACCTGATAAAAATGGAATCAGACCAGAAATTAGAAACAGAAAGGCAAGAGGAAAAATCTAAAAGTCTGTGGGAATGAAATAATATACTTCTGAAAACTCCATGGTTCAAAGAGAAAGTCTCCAAGAAAATTTAAAATGACACAGTCAAATGAAAATGAAATTATAATATATCAAAATATGTGGTGCTCAGAGGGAAAGGCCCAGCCCTAAGCCCTTCCAACACTAATGGAGAAAGGTCTCAAATCAATACTCTAGGTTTCCACCTCAATAAACCAGAGAAAAAAGGAAAATAAACCCAAAGCAAGCTGATAAAAGGAAATAATAAAGATCAGAGCAAAAGTCACCACCAAAGAGCTTGTTCGTCAAAGAAATTAATAAAATTGGAAAACCTCTATCACAATCGACAACAATAAAAAGAGAGAAAACCCAAATTGCCAATATCAGGAAGGAAATCGGATCTATGATTACACATTCTGCGGCAACTAAGACGATGGTAAGGAATACTATAAACAGCCTATGTTCATGACTTTTAAAAGTTAGGAAAAATGAACCAATTCCTCAAAACCACAAACTAAATCAACCAACATGAAATGCATCATCCGAAAAGCACTACCACCATTACACAAACCAAATTTAAAATTTTTTGGTTTTTTTTTTAATGTTTTATTTATTTCTGAGAGAGACAGCGTGAGCAGGGGAGGGTCAGAGAGAGAGGGAGACACAGAATCTGAAACAGGCTCCAGGCTCTGAGCTGTCAGCACAGAGCCCAACACAGGGCTCGAACCCACAAACCCTGAGATCATGACCTGAGCCGAAGTCGGACGCTTAACCACCTGAGCCACCCAGGCGCCCCCCAAATTCATAGTTTTTTTTTTTTTCCGAATTCATAGTTTAAATGCTTCTCCCCAAAATCTAAGTCCATATGGTGTTACTGGAGGAGTCTACCAAATATTTCTAGAATTAAAACCAATGTTATGCAATCTCTTCCAGAAAAGAAGAGGAAATACTACCCAACTCGTTTTACAAGACCAGTATTACCCTGACAGCAGAGTCATATAAAGCAGTGCTAAAAAAGAACCTACAGGCTAACATCCCCTGTGAACTTCGATGCAAAAATCCTAAAGAAAATACTAGCAAACTGAATATAAAAATATGTAAGAATTATACACCACGGTCAAGAAGGATTTGTTGCAAGTATGCAAAGCACGTTCAACATTTGAAATCAATCAGCATAACATACCATACCAGCAAGCTTTTAACATCACTCCTATCAACGGACACAGAAAAGTTCATGACAAATCCCACATCCATTCATGATAAAAAACACTCAGTCAGGAATTGTATTGACTTGACAAAAGAACAGAAACAACAAAAAGCCACTAACAGTCATGGGAAACCATGCTAAAGTGAACAGTACTGGTGAAAGACTTAATGTTTCCATGATAAGACTGGGAACAAGGCAAGGATGTCTGCTCTTCCCACTCTTATTCAACAGAGCAGGAGGCTGGAGCTACTGCAGTTAAGGCAAGAAAAAGCAATTAAAAGGCACTGCAGATAATGTGATTTGGCAGCATAAAAATCTCAAGGAATCTACCAAATAACTCTTAAAAATAGTAAGTTAGTAGGGTCACAATATAAGACCAAAATACAAAATCAGGGGCGTCCCTATATAAAGACAGTGAAAGAAACCCAAATTAAAAACAAGCCCATTTGAGAGGCGCCTGGGTGGCTCAGTTGGTTGGGCGGCTGACTTCGGCTCAGGTCATGATCTCACGGTTCGTGGGTTCGAGCCCCGCGTCGGGCTCTGTGCTGACAGCTAGCTCAGAGACCAGAGCCTGTTTCAGATTCTGTGTCTCCCTCTCTCTCTGACCCTCCCCTGCTCACACTGTCTCTCTCTCTCTCTCAGAAATAAATATAAAAAAACGCTTAAAAAATTTAAACAAAAAACAAGACCATTTGCAAATGCTCCACTGAAAATGAAATGCTTTGGCACATACCACACAAAACACACACAGGATCTGTGCCCTGAAAATTACCAACAGTTGATGAACGAAATCAAAGACCTAAATAAATAGAGACATACTATGTTCATTGATCAAAGAAAAAATCAACATAGTAAAGATATCAATCCTCCTCAAACGAATACATAGGTTTCATGCAATTTGTAGCAAAATCCCAACAGTTTCTTATAGACATAGATAAGCTTACTCTGAAATTTACATGGAAAGGCATAGGCCCTCACAGGGCTAAAATTTTATTTTACCAACAAGAATAAAGTGGGAAGATTCAGTCTAATTGACAGATATTAAGTCTTTTATATTATATAGCTACAGTTAGTACAATATTGGCAGAGGGACAGATGAAGGGCTCAATGGAACAGAACAGATGCATACAAATATACCCAACTTTTCTTTGAGAAAAGCACAGACAGAATTCAGTGGAGGAAGGATGGACTTTTCAACTGATGGGGCTGAAGCAACTGGCCCTCCAACCTCCTCCTAACCATCACACCTTATCTAATAATTAACCCAAAATGTATCATGGACTTAAATGTAAAACTATAAAACTTTTAGGAAAAAAAACAGGAGAACATTTTAAGGATCTAGGGTTAGTCAGAGTTCTAGCTTTGACACCAAAATACAATGTATAAAAGGAAACAATGAGAAATTGGTCCTCATGGAGAGCCTGGTTGGCTTGGTTGGTGGAGCATGTGACTGTCGATCGCAAGGCCATGAGTTAGAGCCCCACGCTGGGTGGAGAGAGTACTTAAACAAATAAAAACATCATTTAAAAAACTGGTCCTCATCAGGGCACGTAGGTGGCTTAGTCGGTTAAGCATCCGACTTCAGTTCAGGTCATGTTCTCAAGGTCCGTGGGCTCGAGCCCCACATCGGACTCCATGCTGACAGCTCAGAGCCTGGAACCTGTTTCAGATTCTGTGTCTCCCTCTCTCTCTGGCCCTCCCCCACACGCACTCTTCCTCCCTCTCTCTCAAAAATAAACAAACATTAAAAAAATTTTTAATAAAAAAATTGGTCCTCATCAAAATGAAACACTTTTACTCTGTAGAAGCCCATAGGAAGATTAAAAAGACATTATACAGACTTGGAGAAACTATTTACCATCTGCATATTCAACAAAGTGCAAGAATCTATAATATATAAAAACTCTCAGGGCACCTGGGTGGCTCAGTCAGTTGGGCTTCTGATTCTTGATTTAGGCTCAGGTCTGGGTCCCAGGATTTGTGGCGTCGAGTCCCTAGTCAGCAGCATTGGGCTCTGTACTGACAGCGCGGAGCCTGCTTCAGATTCTCTCTCTGCCCCCCACCCCCCGCCCCATTCACGCAGGCCTGTGCACACACTTGCTCTCTGAAAATAAATCAATAAGCACTTTTTTTAAAAGATGGGATGAGCGCTGGGTGTTATATGGAAACCAACTTGACAATAAACTATTTGTAAAAAGAAAAAAAAAAAAGACTTTGTTTATAGGGGCGCTTGGGTGGTTCAGTTGGTTAAGTGTCCAACTTGGGCTCAGGTCATGATCTCACAGTTCACAAGTTCAAGCCCCACATCAGGCCCTCTGCTATCAGCACAGAGCCCACTTCAGGTCTTCTTGCCGCCTTCTCTCTCTGACCCTCCCCTGCTAGCATGCACATTCTCCCACTCAAAAATAAACATTAAAAAATACTCTGTTCGGGGCGCCTGGGTGGCTTAGTCGGTTAAGCGTCTGACTTTCGCTTAGGTCATGATCGCGCGGTTCGTGGTTCGAGCCCCGCGTCGGGCTCTGTGCTGACTGCCAGCTCAGAGCCTGGAGCCTGTTTCAGTCTGTGATTCCCTCTCTCTCTGACCCTCCCCTGCTCACACTGTCTCTCTCTCTCCTAGAAATAAATAAAAACATTAAAAAAAATTAAAAAAAATACTCTGTTCATAAATATACGTGTGTGTGTGTGTGTGTGTGTGTGTATAACTCAAAACTCAACAATTAAGGGGCGCCTGCGGTTTAGTCGGTTAAGCGTCCGACTTTTCACTTAGGTCATGATCTCGCGGTCTCGTGGGTTCGAGCCCCGCGTCGGCTCTTGTGCTGATGTCAGCTCAGAGCCTGGAGCCTGTTTCGGTCTGTGACTCCCTCTCTCTCTGACCCTCTCCTGCTCATGCTGTCTCTCTCTCTCTCCTAGAAATAAATATATAAAAAAAAAGCATTAAAAAATGTGTTAAAAAAACTCAACAATTAAAAAAGAATCCAACTCAAATATGGGTAAAAGACATTTCACTGAAGAGACTACAGAAATGGCAAAAAAGCACATGAAAAGCCATAACACATCACTGGTCACTAGGGAAGTGCACACCCCAAAGCACAAAGAGGGAACACAGCACACCTATCAGAATGGCAAAAAACAAAATGGAGACAAACTAAACACTGGCAAGGATACGAAGGAACTAGATCCCTCACTCACTGCTGGTGGGGACTGTGAAATGCTACGGCCACCATGGAAAGCAGTCTGGCAAATTCTTATGAAATTAAATATGTAATTGCCACCTGAACCAGCAATTGCACTGTTAAGACATTTGCTCCAGAGAAATGAAAACTTATCTCTATAAAAAATCCTGTATATAAATGCTCATGACAGGTTTATACACAATAGACAAAAAAAAACTGAAGACAGCAAAGGTGTCTTTTCGATGGCGAATGGTTAAACAAACCGTGGTGTATCCATATCATGGCATGCTAGTCAGTAGTAACACAAAACAAAACAAAACAAAAAAACAAAAAAAGAAAACAACTATTGATACAGACAACACTTTAGATCAATTTCCAGGGAATTACTCTGAATGAAAAAAGTTAATGCCAAAGAGTTACACATTTTATGATTCTGTTCACATAGCATTTCGAAATGGCCAAAGTGTAGAAACGTGGAACAGATCAGCAGTTGGCATGGGTCAGAGATGGTGTGAGGTATAGGAGGCGAGTGTGTGTGGTTATAAAAGGGCAACACGAAAGGTCCTGCGATGGGGCGCCTGGCTGGCTCCGTCAGTTAAGCGTCCAACCCCTTGATCTAGGCTCAGGTTACGGTTTCTCGGTTCTTGGGACAGAATCCCAGACTCTGTCAGTGCAGAGCCTGCTTGGGATTCTCTCTCTCCCTCTCTCTCTCTGCCCCTCCCCGTCGCCTGTGCATATGCGCTTGCGTGCTCTCTCTCTCTCAAAATAAATCAATAAACTTTTTTTTTTTTTTTTAAAGAAAGGTCCTCGTGGCAACGTAACTTATCCAGTACCTAGACTGCAGTGGTGAATACACGAACTTGCACTTGTAATAAAACTTTTCAGAACTAAATACACACAGGGGCGCCTGGGTGGCCTAGTCGGTTAAGCGTCCGACTTTCGCTTAGGTCTGATCTCACGGTTCGTGGGTTTGAGCCCCGTGTCAGGCTCTGTGCTGACTGCCAGCTCAGAGCCTGGAGCCTGTTCAGTCTGTGACTCCCTCTCTCTCTGACCCTCCCCTGCTCACGCTGTCTCTCTCTCTCTCCTAAATAATAAATAAAACATTAAAAAAAAATTTAAAAAAAAAAAAAAGAACTAAATACACACAGATCAACACAGACTGAAGATATGAAGGTCAGAAGACTGTATCAATACCAATATCCTGGGTGTAATATCGTATGACACTTCTGCAGAAGTTACCACTGAGGGGAACTGGGTAAAGTGTATGTACACAGGTTCTCTTTGTGTTAGACTTTAAATCTGCACGTGAACCTACAATTATCTTAATAAGAAGTGCCGTTAAAAATACACAGGAGTAGAATCTTGGAATATTAATCTCCTGTCAAGGTTCTTATCAAAGGACATTTCTCCTCTTCCCGTGTATATACTTACCTGAAAGGGACTCTCCAAGACTGTCCTTGAACTCTTGGGGACCGCGGATCTGTGGTTTTCCCCCCACCATTCTAAACAGACTACTTCAAGTTTAGGGGGTAGCAATGTTCTGAGAATAAAACCGCGAGGCCGTGGACTGCTATCTTAATTCCAGACCATTTTCAGGGAGAGTGAATGACTCTTTCATACTTTCATTTACTCCAGACGTTCAGCTGGGCAGAACCTTAGATTCGGGACCTTCTTTCTGGGCTACTACGGTTGTGAGTGGAGCGAGCAGAGACGGAAGCATCGGGAGGGCACATGAACAGTGGGGGGGGGAGGGGAAGCAAGCTCGTGCTACTGAAGCCGACGCGGTCAGGGCTGATGACAGCTTAGACCAGGACAGTGGGAGCAGCAGATGGGGAGACACGGCTGTCGTCGGGCTCTATTTTGAATGACCTGGATATGCCTTTCCTTTCCCCCACACCGTCGAGACCCGGGCAGCTACCGGAACACTGGGCCTCTCCCACAGGAGAGAATTTTCCATAAACTGCAGCCAGATTACCCAACTCCCACACAGAGGAAAGAAAGAATCTTTACCTAGAGAGATGACAGTCTCATAGTTTTCCTGCATTACGTCATTGTAAAGCATCTTCTGAGAAGGGTCCAGCAATTTCCATTCTTCCTCAGAAAAAGACACAGCCACATCTTCAAACGTCAACAAGCTCTAGAGAAAGAATGGGTTTTGGTTCAGAACTTGCCATTCTAGAGGCCGCCCTTTCACTCTGAATTAATTACACAGCGGGCCAGTCACCGAAGAAGAGTATTAAGATTTAGGGGGAAAAGGTGAGACGGCAGGAAAGGAAAAAGCCAGAGATCAGTAAACAGCGTGGGAAGGGCCCGGTCCCTACCGTGCCGAGCCTAGTTGCCTAGAGGTGAACGTCCAGGGCTAGCATGCCTCAGAGCACCCGCTGAGCACTGTGGGTCATGGGCAGCGGAGAAAAGCACAGACAAGGCCACGTTCAGGCTGCCTGAGAAAGCTGGAAAGTACAGCTCACCTGGAACTCAGGCAAGGTGAGCTCAGATGCCTTCTTCCAGGTTGGGGTGCTCTTCTGCTCAGAAAAGGCTAGAATCTGTTGAGCAGGCAGAGCTGTGGATGGAAAAGAGCCAGAGAACATTTCTCTTTTATGTTTACAAATACCCTCAGTTGATTTCTCAACCACAGAATGTCAGGAGTCCTTCAGTAAAGGGTGTGTGTGGTGCCACAGTGGCCTTCTCATTTTAAATAAGAACCAAATACCACCCCCCACCCCCGCTCCAAAGAACCGGTTCCCCCGTTGACTGTTTCCCCAGATTTCATCAAAGAAATTAATAAAAGGAAATCCATTATTTTTCCCCTCTCATAAAATAAACTGCTTACTGGGGTGGGCGAGAATCGGAGGCGGCTGAAAAGGAAAGATTTAGATCCTCCAGTGCAGGTGGTGTGGTTCTTATTATTTTTTCCCGGTGCACAATTCTCTCCCCATTCTGTCATGACCACCCATTTCTGATCTCAGTTTCTTCCCTGACATAAGAAGTATAGGATGATCCCACCTGTCCCTGTTTCGTCTTCTCTCCTCTCAAATTTCTAAGGAGCAAGGTCCATGTGTGAATACCAGGGTCCTACGGTTTGGACGTTTCTGTACCCCAGGCTGGCCCTCACCTTCACCCACCGTTAGCCTACCGCACTCCCACTTGAGAGACATCCGGACAGCTGGCATGGCTGGGCACCTGGACAATTCCCATGACATTCCAGCCGGACCAGTTACTATCGCAGCGCCCAGGAGAAGAGAATTATCATGAAGCTCCTCACCTCTTTCATATACAGGCTGGGTTTCTGTGTGAGTATTCCAGCCCAGCTGTTCCTGCAGTACCTGGTATGTATTCCAACATTCTTTCTGGAACACACCCATTGGCTGGGGCTCTGCTGGCTTCCACTTAAAGCCTGGGGCCACTGCTGTTCCTCCCAAGAGCACTGCCTCCTTTCCCAGCTCATGGGCTGTGACCTAGAAATAATCCCCATCCTCATTAGCACGGAACTTACTTTTGGTTTGGGGGGTGGTGGTGGAGGGATGAGCAAGAGGAGAGCCCGGATGCAGCAAAGGTGCGACACTCAGGGAAGCAATAAAAAACCTAAAGCGATAACGCGCCGCCATTGCCTCACAAAGAACCATATCCATCTTCCGGGGAAATGAGTATAAAGTGAAGAGCTGTGGCTGCTGCCGGGGCCTCCACCCCTGTACGTGGCCACAGCTCAGGCCACCAGCAGGGTGGGGACAGGCTGCCTTCACAGGCTGGCTTTCTAGACTTGGACCCTTGCCTCGGGGCACGTCTATCTTCTCAGCTTTCTCTAAATAAAAATGAGTTGAATAAGAAAAGAGATTCTCAGTCAGATTTTCCAGTCCGCTCAAGGCCAGGGAAGGACTTCAGGGAGAAAGGGGAGGCAGGAGAGGAAAACCTGGGGGGAAATTGGGGCTCTAACCTCCCTCCATATGATCTAGTTGTAGTTAAGACACCAAAAATATACCCTGCCCTGCTTCTCAAGCCGGGCTCCTGAGGAAAGGAAGGGCGTCGCCATCTCCCAAGGGCACAGCTCGTCCCCCGCCCCCAGCAAGGCCTTAGGCAGAGCCCTAAGGGAGAGCAATGGAGGCTCTTTTCTTCTGGCCCAGACCCCAGAGGTATCCGCACCCACCCACTGGGAGGGCACTACCCCTCAGCACCCTGACCGTCCGCTCCCCTTGGCATTTTCCTTTTTTTTTTTTTTTTTTTTTTTGGTCATTTTTCTTCTTTCTGTATCCTTGTTTCACTTTTTTCTTTCCATTTCTCCTCTTCCTTCACAGTCTCCCCAGAGCTGTTTGATTTACACTTGTATCAGCCACCCTCTCTCACCTTTGATCTCTACGGGCTGGGCTGTGCGTTTTTTCGTTTTTTCCCCCCGGATGTTTCCTCCTTTGCTAACTCGGTCTTGCCTTTTATTTCTCTGTGTCTAAGGACTCGAGTCCTCTCTCCCTGGCCACACCAGACTAGACCCGCCACCTCTAGTCCACCCCGGCCCGAAAGAGGGCAAAGGCAATTTTTTTTTCTAGGGCCAAGAAAGATAAGCCAGAACTCATTCCCCGATTAACACCCTCCATCACCCCCCCTCCCCCATATATGCACCTTTACCCTGTTTCACTGTACATGTACGGAATCTTCTCACCTCATCCCTAATTCCACCGAGTTCTCTCTGAAAGCGATCTACCAGCGCCACGGCCTCTTTGATGCTCTGTGGACGATACTTCTGCACCCAGTTTTGGGTGCCTCTGGGCAGAATGGTCAGGAACTGCTCTAGCACCAGCAGTTCCAAGATCTGCTCCTTCGAGTGGATCTCCGGCCTCAGCCACTGGTGGCACAGTTCCTGAAGCTGGCTGACCGCCTCATGCGGTCCCGGTGCTTCGTGATAATAGAAGCTCCGGAAGTGCTGCCGGGCGCTCTCGGGGCCAAGACCGTCCATCTGGGGGCCAGACTGCTTCCTGTCGCTGGAGCTCCCTTTCCCGGACTCCTCGGTCTCCCAGAAAGCCTCCACGTGGGGGGACGAGCGCGCCTCCACCTCCAGATGTCTCATCAGCATCTGCTCTAGGAGCAGTTTCACTCCTATGTGTGACATCCCCCCGGGTGCCTTGGACAAGCGAGGCCTTGTCAGGTCCGGTATCGAGCCAAGTGGATCTTCTCCTCAAGGGCACTGAGGCAGGGGAGAAAAAAAACACTCACGTCAAGCAGAAAGGCACGTGCCACACACTGACTTGCTAGTTATCGTTCTCAGAGAAGAATGAACAGGAAAGAACCAGTCCGATCTCCCCCTTTAAAACCAACCACCAGGTATGAGGACACTCATGATTACAGACTACTTCAGGACATGCACTTCTCTCTTTTTCTTTGTTGCTCGGCTTTAACACAAAGCAAGGGTCAGAAAAGACACATGGCAATGGATAACTTTCCTTTTTTAAAAAAATTTTAATGTCTATTTATTTTTGAGAGAGAGAGAGTGCGCAACCAGAGGAGGGGCAGAGAGAGAGGGAGGAGACACAGAATCCGAAGCAGGCTCCAGGATGAGCTGTCAGCGCAGAGCCAGACGTGGGGCTCGAACCCACGAACTGCGAGATCATGACCTGAGCTCAACTGACTGAGCCACCCAGGAACCCCGATAACTTTCCTTTTTTTTTTTCTTAAAAAGGTTGAGGAAAGGCTGGTGGCTGAAAAACTGGCACCCACTCCCCAAAAGGAGCTTTAACAGTAGCGAATATTTAATCTGTGTGCTTCCTCATCTTCGCAACTAGGGCATCTCCGAGTTTCTCTAAATCTTAACAGATCATCCCAAGCTTTTGTCTTTAGTTAGGTGGAAACAACTTCTATGCCCCTGCATCCTCTTATGAAGACTGAAACCTTTCCTTCATGAGACAGTTAATATTCTCTTTCCCACTGTATTAACACTGGCAGGAGAACTGAAGAAAGTAGTAAAGCATTGGGGGGGGGGGGGAATAACCTCATTCCTCTTGGCAAATATCCCCCAATTGAGCACCCAGATGACAACATTTTGGGGGATACTTTTTGGGCAGACTTAAAGGCACTGTGCAGATTTGTACCTGTGTGTTCGGTTTTCTTTTGCTTTCTTTCCTGGAAAGACAAGTTGGCCCCGCTGACCAAATACAACGTCGATTTGTAAAAATGGAAGAATAAAAGGGTGTTGATTATGGTTCCTCAGAGACAGAAGGGCCCTAGTTAAGGTAGCCCTTCTCCAGACTTTACATTTTCTCAGGGTCAGGGGCGTAGAGATCTCTAACTAGGGCAAAGGGTGGCCTTGGGAGACTGATTGTCCCCAGGGTATTCCAGCAGAAGCGACAACAAAAGTTCTTTTGAGGATGCCACGGGTATTCAAAGAAAACCTTGGTTCCCTGCTGCCTATACAGGCTCAGAAGATACGGGGCGCCTCCTCCATCTAATCTCTATGTCACTAGAAGTTAACGTCTTAGAGGCCGAAATGTCACTTCCTCCGGGGACCGACCCGCCAGCCGGCGGAAACGCGGAAGTTTCGCCCAGGGCAGCGGGAGACACTGCTGCACCCCCGCCCCCCATCCCGCCACGAACCCGAGACGCCCACGCGCCCGACTGCAAACGCGCCCCCGAGCGCTCCGCAGGCAGCCGGCCCCCAAAGGCGCCCGGGGAGCATCCCCGGGTCGCACGCGCCCCCGGAGGACAAAGAGGCTGCTTGGGGAGGCCCCGCCGGGCGGGGAGCGCACCGCGCGCACCGCGGGGCAGCCGGCCCTCCCCCGCCCGTCGCCGGGCCGCCGCCGGCACGTGCCGCCCCGCAGCGCTGGGAGCGCGCCCGGCCCAATCCCGGGGACCTCGCGGCTTCTCCCTTACCTCCGCCCGGCGCCGGCTTCCGCGGACGCCACTTCCCTCTCCCTCGGCTTGGCTGCGACGTCGACAGCCGCCCCCCCACCCCGCCTCCGCTGCCCCAGGGGAGGAAGCGCCCGGTTCCCGCGCCTCTCCGGGCCTGGCGAGTGGAGCTCCGAGGTCCGGAGCGCGGGGCCCTGGGAAGGCCGGTCCCCCACTTGATCCCTCTAGCTTCCTGACACGGTACCCCGACTCGCCATTTTGGGGTGTGTGGACCTGGCCCCACCGGAAAAGAAAGCATGCGCTTCCGGTGGCTTTGTGATAGCCACGCCCAGCCCTCGCCCTCTCTCTACCTGGGGCGCGCGGACGCAGGCGGGAGCGAACCCTGCCGCTGGTCCTTCCCATCGGGGAGGAGCCTACCTTCTGCTCCTGCTCAGACCCGGGCGCGAACACGCCTTCCCCAGGCCCGCTGGAGGCGTAGGGGAGCCCCGGAAGCAGCTCGTCGACTGCGAGCCACGTAGCCCACTGACTACGGTGCCGCGATCTGGTGGCCCTGTCTTGCTAAGTGCAGATCACGTGTGGCCTCATTCCAGTGGCCGGCAGCCCTTTCTACTAGAAGTTCCCCAGTGAGGGCCACCGCCCCGAAAGTCGTCCCTAGACGTGTCCTGGGCCTCCTGAGATGTAGGACATGACGTCCTCAGGGTCACATCGATCGCCAGTGGCAGATTTTAGACAAGAATTTAGGTGTCCCTACTTCATCTTATGCTTTTTCTACTGCATTATGCTTCCTTATAAGACAGGAGCCTTGTTTCATCGTCTATCGCCTGTAATGTTCAGCATAGTCCTCCGGATAAGTCATCTTTCTAAGAATCTGCGTATCTCGGGTGGTCAGTATCCAAATTATCAGTGTTTACTAGTGTTGCGCCGTTTGGACGAAAATTGTCACTATGAACCAATAGAGGAGAAACTGTAGCTCAGTGGGGCAGAAAGTGACATCTTTTGAAAGTCAGTGCCAGTAACTACTCCCGCAGGCAAACAAGAGACCTGTATGCCTAGGAGAAAAATAACACCTATTTGAGTTTTTACAATGCAAAAGCAGATGAGACTCAAGCTAAAGTCAATCCTGATTGGAAAAACAAAGCTGCCCAAAAGCAGCACTCTAGCACTGTGCTAGAGGACACAGTGCATTATCTGTGATATATAACCCTAGTAAATATGCTCGCCTCCCCACAGAAGCCGTTTCAGAATGGTTCTCTCAAAGCTATGTACCTGAAGTCAGGCATTTTCAACCTAACGTCTTTTGACAATGAAGAAGTCAAGGCATTATTACTTCTGAACAATTCCTGGGCTTACCCTTCAATTAAATCACTCACCAACCTATGGGGGTAGTTAGCTAAAAGGCATTTTCTTTTTCTTTCTTTGCTTTTTTAAATTGTAAGTTTTTAAACCTTGTGGAGTTGATATATTGATCTGCACAAAATTATTCCTCGTAATTATCTTCAATAGAAATTATCTTTAGATTAACAGCCATTTAGAATGATATAAAAATAAGTATAACGCTCTCTTCAACCTACTATGGTTTGTACACTTCAAAGAGAAAAATCTTTTCTTTAAAGGACTGTAAGGGTGCCTGGGTGGCTCAGTTGGGTAAGGGTCGGACTTTAGCTCAGGTCATGATCTCACGGGTCAGTTTGTGGGTTTGAGCCCTGCATTGGGCTCTGTGCTGACAGCTCAGAGCCTGGAGCCTGCTTCGGATTCTGTGTCTCCCTCTCTCTCTGTTCCCCACCTTCCCCCCCTCGAGCTCTGTCTCTGTCTCTCCAATAAATACATGTTAAAAAAATAAAAATAAATAAAAGGACTATAGACTCCAGGAAGACAATTTGTAATTTACTTAAAACAAATTTCACCATATATTGTTAATATTATTAATAGGAAAACCATACATTGAGCCATGTTCTCTTATCAAACCGCAAAATTAAAGTTTTCTAATTAAACCCATGACACCTAGATGCCATTTATAGTAAAATTTTGGCCAATATGTTTGAGACACTAAAAGAGAAACTATGTAAAATCTACAGGGCATTTTCCTTCCTTTAAACACTTCAACCTTGATTCACCCAAGGAATCAAGGTATGATCCTGAACTGCAAACGACTTTATAGGTGGAAACAACTTGGAGAAAGTCATAATTTTGAGTAAGATTACAATGAGCAGGACAAGGAAAAGGAGTTTCCAGAATTAAAATCCACAGCACCAAAATGTGATTTTTAACTGGGCCAAGAGCTGGGATGGAGTAAAGCAAATAACTATAGCAGCTTCCTAGGAAATCTTTACAGAAAGGAAACTATGATCTGAAAGGTACTGAATAGGACAGTCATAGATAAATACTTGAGAAATATGGAGAAGTAGAAGCCAACTTGGAAAAAGACGGAATGTGGCTAAATGAGATTGAAGACTATGAAGGCAGTTGTCCAGAAAAGAGAGTCTGTTGAAGAACAGACTGCAGAATTTAAAATATCTACCAAAAAAACAGTGGACTACCTTCTTGGTTTTGTTGATACCACAAATGAATTCCAAAGGTTTCACTTTGTGCTGAAGGAGATGCAACAAGTAGTAAAACAAAAAACAAAACAAAAACAAAGAAACAAAACAGTTGTGGGGCATCTGGGTGGCTCAGTCTGTTGAGCGTCCAACTCTTGATTTTGGCTCAGGTCATGATCCCAGGGTTGTGGGATTGAGGCCTGAGTCAGGCTCTGTGCTGGGTGTGGAGCCTGCTTGAGATACTCTGTCTTCTGTCTCTCCTTTTTCTCTTCTGCCCCACTTTCACACACACACACACACACACACACACACACACACACACTCTCTCTCTCTCTCTCTCTCTATCTATCTATCTATCTATCTCTCTCCTCTCTCTCTCAAAAAACAAAATAAATCTTTTTAAAAAATGGTTGCAGAGTAGATACCATTGTAAAATTGGTAACTTTCGAAACTGAGGCCTGACAATATTAATGAGCTAGTAAACGTGACTTAGAATTCTGGTTCTAGTAATTAGATTTTTTAACAGCTTTATTGTGATATAATTCACAAATTATACAATTTGCCCATTAAAAATATGCTAAAGGTCAGTAGTGTTCAGTATATTCATAGAGTTGTACCCCTAACATGGCAAGTGATTACAGAATGTTTACATCTCCCCAAAAGAAACACCAAACCCTTAACCTATAACTCATTTCTTGTAATTCCCTTCCACCAACCTGAGCAACCAGTGATCTATTTTCTGTCTGTATACATTTACCTATTCTGGATGTTTCCTGTGGATGGAATCATGCAATATGTGACCTTTTGTGTCTAGCTTCATTCATGAAGCCTGATTCATCCATTTTGTAGCAAATATCGGTAACTTTGTTGTATTTTATTGTCGGGTGATTTTTGTACAGATATACTATACCATTGTATGGATATATCACATGGTATGAATATATACACTGAAGTGGTTAAGAAAAAGAAAATGCCTTTAAAATTTAACTACTTTCTCTTTTTACTTAGTGTTTTAAAATATGGTATATCCATATAATGGTATGGATAAACAAAATGGACCAGTTAAAGGATACTGAGGTTTTTTCTACCTTTTAGCTACTATACCTAATGCCATTATGAACATTCATGTACAAATTTGTTTGGATATATGTTTTCATTTCCTTTGCATATATACATATAGGTATAATTGCTGGATCGTGTGGTAACTCTATGTTTAACCCTTTGAGGAATTGCCCAACATTTAGCAAAGGGGACACGCCATTTTACATTCCCACCAGTAGTGTATGAGAGTTCTAATTTCTCCACATCCTCACCAACACTTGTTATAATCTGTCTTATCTATTATACTCATCATAGTACTGCGACACGGTATCTCACTGTGGTTTTGATGTGCATTTCCCTGATAGGGAATGATACTGAGCATATCTGCATGTGCTTACTGGCCATTTATATAAGGATATTAATGTCAACTACAAGATTCATCAAGTATTTTATGGGTGTGGTACAGGCAAATTTTCATCAACACCCATTACCTAACATGAACTTCCCTAGGTCATACCTGCTGCCTCTTTTCTGTGTAACTGTGTCAGGCAAGAGGCAATCTTAAACCTTTCTTCTCTTCTGGAAGAAATGCATATAACCTCTTCTTTTTAAGGACTTACGTGATCACAAGGAAATGAGTCTTCTTTTCCAGAATGGAAGCCAACTTTTAGTCAAACATGCTTGTAAGTAAGACTGAAGGATAAAGGAAAAATGCTTCAAAACAAACGTTTTTCCTTTCACTGATCTTGATCTTCTTATGCTTGAGCTCCTGGGGAGAAAGAAAACTTAGAAATTATCTTTGGGCTAACAAATTGACTAGTTGGTTTTCTTATAACACATATTTGAGACTTAACTGTTTTGACCACTTGTGAAACATCTAGATAAACTACAGCTCTTAAGCAGCGGTGGTGATTTTGCACATTCTAACATCATACAAATTGATATAGCAATTCCCCTGTAAGTTCTGAAATTTTCCTCAAAAGGATGCAACCTCTGGGCACCCAAGCGGCTTGGGAGGTTTAGTGTCTGACTCTTAATTTCAGCTCAGATGATGATTGCACAGTCTTAAGATTGGGACCCGTGGTGGGCTCTGCACTGAACCTGGAGCCTGCTTAGGATTCTCTCCCTCCCTCTCCCCCTGACCCTCCCCAGAGAATGTGGACTTTGAAGCCTCAAATTTCTCATATTGATACTTAGAACCATATGGTTCTTTATTACAGCAGTAAAAATTTTAAAGTGATTTCCTAGTAAACATCAAAAACAATTTAGTTATTGTTGTTATAAAACTTCTTCCACCTCCATGCCTTCAGTTGGGTAACAGGGTTTTCTTTTCATCGTTCTAGAAATGTGAGGCTGATTCTCTACCCAGCAGCCTTCTGCCACTCTCACACTACCGCTGCCACAAGGAGGCATGGCTCTGGCTCAGGGTCGGTCCACGTGTCACAGACACTCTTTTGTGTCCACTGGGTCTTAGGGGCCAGGGATCGACCTCATTTTTGTATAAAACCAATTGAAATCTTTTCTGGTTTCTTTTACAGAAATAGAGCATAAAAGTGTGTAGTATGTGACGGAAACATAGGAATATAAAAGGTATAACTCAACCGTCTCTTTGTTGTGCGATGGTTTGGTATTATTTCAAATCTACTTGTTTATGACAAAGACAAAAAAGTCATTTTGATAGAAGAATGAAGCAAATTGTGTCAGGATGTCATTATCTCATCTGTTCTCAAAGATAAGAACGCAGGAGCTCAGCTGCTGAAAGCCCTCCCAGGGGGCCTATCTATAATATATATATATATATATATATATTCATGTAAATGGATATATTCATGTAAATGGGATATATATATCCCATGTAAAGGGACATTTTGACTACAAATATCAAGAGTTTGGGAGGGCAATCCAAGAGTGTTTGTTCTGGGCAAGGCCACACTTTGCTGATCTCAACAGTTCTCCAAAGACCTGGGGCCCATTAGCTACTACCACAGTAAAAGCGCCTCTGTCTCCAACAGTGAGGAAAGCGAAACACCGGCCCTGGGAAGGCCATCTTCTTGCCCGGTGACACTGGATGTGACATTGGTTCCCTAGCAACCTGCTCTAGCAACGAGGACTTTGACTCCTGCAGTGGTAGCCGGAGGTCAGCTGTCAGCTGGCTAAGTCACCTGTCCCTAGTACCCACTCATATCAAGGTATGGCCTCAACTAAATCTGGACTTGACTCTTTCCATCTCTCTTACCTGCAACAATAGTGTGATCGATTTGGATTATGATGCGTCCGGATTAGTTTATTAAAAGACATTAACCTGGGCGCACCTGGGTGGCTCAGTTGGTTAAGCATCTGACTTAACTTTCCCTGTTACTCAATTTTCAGGCCCCGTGTCAGGCTCCGTGCTGACAGCTCAGAGCCTGGAGCCTGCCTCAGATTCTCTTTCTCCTCTCTCTCTGCCCCTCCCTCACTTGTGTTCTCGCCCTCTCTCAAAAATAAATGAAAACATTTTAAAAAGACATTACCCTGCATCCTATTGGCTTAGGAAATTCCTAAGCGGGCCTGTGTTAAATACACTGCTCAGTCTCTGAGCACAATTTGCTTCCCCAAGCAAACACCCTTGCAGTGACCTCATGGGATCCTCCAGGAAGGGGCTTGGACCTGCTGTTTGAAACACCACTATGAGAGAACGGGGGTCATCAATCCTGCCTTCCCATAGCTGCTTATTCCCCAGAACGTCCTGCCAGTGTTATCTTACACCGACCCCAGGGCCAGGGACTTACAAGAAAGGAAATCAGCCAGCCTTATCTGTCCGCAGCGGGCCCAAACACACGCGTGCACCCGGCCCACGTTGTACATGCGATGTCCCGCGTCACATCCCCTCGTGAGAACAGCAGAGAGTAGCTACGCCTGTGGAGTTTGCCAGCCGCGGGGCAAGGCGGGGCCGGGGCGACAACTCTCACTGGGGGCCCTTTCGAGTGCCTCTCAAGTAGCTGGGGCTCCTCACTGTTCCAGGCTCAAGACACAAGGCCTCAAGGAAGAGCCACATCAGTGTGATGGGGGGGGAAGGCCTTCCTGGGGGAGGCTACCCTGGGGAGAGAGGGTACGTTCCTGAGGCGTGGGTTTAATATGATAAAAGGGTCTTAACTCTTCTGTGTTAATATAAAACAAAACCATATGTGACTGCGAAGCTCCAGAGGAGAAGAAAGTTGGGAAATCAGAAAAGGACGTGGGGTTCAGAGGAAAATGAAGTCACGAATCAAATCTCCAACTGGCGTGTGCTACGCTACGAAGAGAAACAGCGAACCCTCCCCCCACCGCCTGCAGACGGAGACCCCGGACAGGCCCAGAGCTGGGAAGCCGGGATCTGGCCTCCCCTCCGTATCTGGTGCTCCCTGAAGGGGCTGGGCTCCAGCTTGGGCACCGCAGCAGTTGAAGAGTGACACGGGGACAGTGGAGAAGGTCCCAGTGAAAGGAGACAGAAACTAACAGTGACCCCTTACAGCATTCCTGTCAATGCGTCTACAGTCTGACTACATGTGCTTGATGCATGAAGGCGAATGGAAGGCTTATTCTTTCTTGCCCTGTGCTTCGATGTGCTTGTGATCAGAAGGTACACGGGTCTTGTTTTATGGGGTTTCCCCTTTTTTGTGTGTCCCTGGGTGGGCATGAACCATGATTTTTTAAAAGACTTTCCCCCATTGGGGCGCCTGGGTGGCTTAGTCGGTTAATCATCCGACTTTCGCTTAGGCCATGATCTTGCAGTTCGTGGGTTCAAGCCCCACGTCGGGCTCTGCGGGCTCTGTGCTGACTGCCAGCTTGGAGCCTGGAGGCTGTTTCAGAGTCTGTGACTCCCTCTCTCTCTGACCCTCCCCTGCTCACGCTGTCTCTCTCTCTCTCTCCTAGACATAAAGCATTAAAAAAAAAAACTTTCCCTTGGGGCGCCTGGGTGACTTTTTCGGTTAAGCGTCCGACTTTCGCTTAGGTCATGATCTCGCGGTTCGTGGGTTCGAGCCCCGCGTCGGGCTCTGTGCTGACTGCCAGCTCAGAGCCTGGAGCCTGTTTCTGTCTGTGACTCCCTCTCTCTCTGACCTTCCCCTGCTCACGCTGTCTCTCTCTCTCTCTCCTAAAAATAAATAAAACATTAAAAAAAAAAAAACTTTCCCCAACTTTTTTTCATGAGGATTCTCATGAAAAATTCTCCTACACACAGAAAAGTTGGGAAATGTGGATGGTGCACTTTGTATACCCTCCACCAGAATCCAGGGATTAGTTTTTTGTCATAGTTGATCATGGTGTCCCTTGAAGAGAAACAAATGGACAGTCTACTAAATTCTTAGTTGAGGTATTTAAATGAAAGTATTCCTAGTTGAGTGTGCAGAAGTCTAAATTGAATCACCAAAACAGAGCCATGGCCCCTCAGTCGACTCCCAGATTTCAGCCAGCTTTTATACCTAGAACCCTTCGAATGAAGGGGACGCAATTTCCCCTAAGGAAAGACCTCACTACACTGCCAAAAGCATATAATGTTAATCTTTCTGCCAGCCTTCCCCAAAAGGGACCTATGGCCTATTACCAGGGTGACTGTGCATTAGGGAAAAGGAAATAACCAGACCTTTGGGGGGAATAGTGAACACTGCTTCTGAACTGACACTAATTCCAGCAGACCCAAAGCATTGCTGTGGCCCACCAGTCAGAGTGGGGGCTCATGAAGGTCAGGTGATTAATGAAGTGTTAGCTTAGAACTACCTCACAGTGGGCCCACTAAGTCCCCAAACTCACCCTATGACTATTTCCCCAGTTTCAGACTATAACTGGAATAGGTATACCCACATTTGTTCCCTGACCTGTGGAGTGACAGCCATTATGGTGAGAAGGGCCAGGTGGAAGCCACTAAAACATCCTATACTTGGAAAAAAAATAGTAATCCAGACGCAATGCCACATCCTTAGAGGGATTTCAGAGATGAGTGCCACCGTCAAGGACCTGAAACACGTAGGAAGGGTGATTCCCACTATCCCCCAATTTACTTTGCAGAATTACCCTGTTCAAACCAGATGCATCTTGGAGGATGACAGTGCCTCACTGTAAACTCACACAGGTGGGGACTCCGGTTGCAGCCACGATTTCAGATGTGATTTCATTGCTTGAGCAAATTAACACGTCCCCTGGTGCCTAGTATGCAGCTATTGATCGGCCACATGTTTTTCCTCAATAACTGTAGTAAAGACCAACAGAAGGCATGTGGTTTCAGCCAGCAAGGCCAGTGATCCATTTTCATCGGCCCACCACAGGCATTTCTCAACAATCTAATCCTGTGTCCTAATTTAGTTCCCGGAACTTTTTTTAAATTTATTTTTTTAAGATTAAAAAAGTTTATTGCTATGAAAGAGAGTGAGAGCATCATGTGAGTGAGTGGGGGAAGGGCAGAGAGTGAAGGAGAGAGAGAGAATCTCAAGCAGGCTCCAAAGTAAGTGTCAATGCAGAGCCCGACATGGGGCTCGAACCCACGAACTGCAAGACTGTGACCCGAGCCAAAATCAAGAGTCGGATGTTCAATCGACTAAGCCACCCAGGCGCCTCTAGTTTCATGAATCTTGATCAACTTTCCCTTCATCGAGACCTCACAAAGGACTATTACATTGATGACGATAAGCGGATTAGACCTAAAGAGTCAGAGGCAGCAACTACTCCAGCCTTCAGGGCTTCCTTGAGTGTCCACTGGCCACAGCTTGAAGCTCAGTGATGTTTGCTGTTCCCCGAGGCAAAGTTTCCTTCTAAAGCATTTCTGTTTCCAGCCCATCTTTGTGACCTAAAAGCCAACCTGCCCTCCCTAGTCATAAAAGGGCCCAACAGCAAGGGAAATTATCACAGGGATCCGAGGACAAACTTTCATAATAGAAGACTAGTTCGTCCCTTTGGACCCAACAGGAGGTTAAAATGGCTTCAAGACCAAAAATGTGTGCATGTGATTGTACGTGGAGGTGCGGGGCGGCCTCCTTCCCAGGGCACACCTTCCCCCCCACATCTTCCGATGTACTGCACTCCCTCTCCCCTCCCCCACCAGTTGCTCCCAACCTCACTGCTACATAACCTAACTTGCGGGCCCTGGGGGCGGGGGAATGCCCTCAGCGCCTCAAGCCACACTCTTTTCCTGAGCTCACCATTCACTGAGATCCAGCTCTGCGACGGGACGGGACTGCTGACCTAACGTAACGACAGCTGACCGTTGTGTTTGTTTAGAGACGGGTCTCCTTATTATGTTGCCCAGGATGGAGGCCAGAGGCTGTTCACAGGCACAGGCCACCGCTGGTCCATGTATGAATTTTGACCTGCTCAGTTTCCGGCCTGGGCGGCTGCACCCCTCCTTGGGCCACATGGTGGCCTTGGGCATCTGAGAGGTTAACCGAAGAGACCGCACGCGACCTTACCCACACACCCCACCAGCAGAGCGCACTCCAGCCCAGAACTCCGGCGCCCAAGCGGTCCTCCTGGCCCAGCCACGGGGTAGCTGACTGCATGCTCGCCCACCAGGCCACGACAGCTATCAGTTTTAAGCACTGACGTGCCAGCAGTGCCATCAAATACACACGGTGCTCCCCCATTAGGCCTCAAAAGCACCACATAAACCTTTGGGCCACGGGGGAAGTGAGGCCCAAGGGGCAACAGTCCCCTGCCCAAAGTCACACTGTTAGTGGGCAGTGGGCAGAGCCAGGATCTGAACCCCCAGGGTCTAACTGGAGCGGACGCTGATCATTGCTGCAGCCGCACGGCCTCCCCGCGGAACAGCTTTTCCCTGTGCCCTCTGCAGCCAGGAACAATCCAGAAGATCACAGTTCCAGCTGAAACGATGAAAACTCACTTGCCCAAGTAAGGTCTGCTCAGGGCGATCAAGAAAATCCGACTGGGGAAGTAAGCGTCCGTGGTGTCCCAGTCTTCAGGGCCACCCAAACCAGATCAAAGCTCTGTCTCTCTCTGTCTCTCGCACCTATTCCCTCATCTCTCAAGCTCTCTGCGTAGATGCTGCAAGAGGCACATCTTCGCAGCTCTGCGGAAGCAGCTTCTGCCCCTGGCTGTGGATGTCCTGGGACAGGAGGGCCAGGGACCACTCGGACACCAAAAGATCTAGGGCCTGCTCCAGGGTGTGCATCTCAGGCCGAAGCCACCCACTGGTGGCAAAGCTCCAGGAGCCGCCGGACAGTTTCCCAGGGACCTAGCGGCAGGAGCCACAGAAACACAGGCGGGAGGCCACCAGTCTGCGCCATCGGTGGGGGGGTGGGGAAGGGGGGGCATGGTAGCTCCTGGCTGTAGGCGCAGCACCTCCTGGGGTGTCACATCAGGAGCCCTTTCCCCTCCTGGGAGCCCGGGCCAGACGCCACGGTCAGGTTCCTAGACGTGCAGACCCTGAAACCAGCCGCTACCGCCGGCAAAGACGCCCGGATCCACTTGCGACAACAAACAGCATGTGCAGGATCCACACGTCCCGGGCTCCCAAGCCCCGCCAACTAGCCCACCCCTGCCCTGCTGGAGCGGTCTCCAGTGCCCAGGCCTCTGTGGGTTCGGGTGGTGAGGCACCAGGCCCCTCATCTCACTTCCGCCCACGTCTGAGAGGCACCATCTCAGGCGGCTCTGAGCCCACGCAGGACTACGTCCTGGTCCCACGAGGGAAATACCAGCACTAAAATCTGGCGTCTGAACACCATCGGCACCGGCTGGGGACCAATGTGAAAATGAAGTCTTCCAGGAACAGCACTGCCGCTGGCCTCGCACCAACTCACCCAGGAGGGAAAATGTGACCCTAGCACGGGACGCGCGAGGGACCAATCAGAAGGCAAGAGATGAGGCCACTGGGGGAACCCAAAGTCCCTCGAACCCTCTGGTGGTGGCGAAAGGCAGAGAGGAGCACACTGAGTAGCAAGGTCTTCGCGACAAAGTAGAAAGGTAGCTCAAGGCCACTGTGACCCACGAGACCAAGACCAGAGTCATAAGCTCAGGAAAACGTATTAAAATGTGAATTCTCGAGCTCATGCGAGATGCGGTGCTTCAGGGTGTTAGGAAGGGGCCCAGAAATCTGCATTTTTACCAGGCTCTCCCAAGGAAGTCTTGCTGCACAGAAAGGTTTGAGAATCCGTTTCTCAGTCCTAACAGAGTTAAAGGGGGGTCCCCACCACTCCGATTTCTCTAGGGCTGCTGTGTTCAGGAACCGGGAACGTCCCACCCAAGCCCCTAGGCTCCAGATACGCTTAAGACCGGAAACCTGAGGAAGCCAAGGAAGCGGCGTCCTCCCGCACGTTGGCCGGCAAAGGAAGCCAGGTGGCGGGGCGGAAGTCTCAGGGCCTGCCGGGAAATGTAGTCCACAGGGCGGGCGGGCGCCTGCGTCCTGCGCAGCTGCGGCTGGGAGCCTGGGAGAGCCTTGTGCACAGAGATGGGGAGTTCCGAGGCGGCCAGAGGCCGTGTCCGTGCCGCCGGCCGGTCCCTCTGGGGTTTCACCTACTGGCCCCCGCCCGACCCGACCTGGTCAGTACTGGCTACTGCTCCCTGCGACCGGGCCGGGCCATCCCATGATTGTTGGAGACCGGGAGCGCCTGTCGGGGCGGCGGGACATCCTGGGCGGGAGCGTGCCAGGGCCATGCCTGCGCCCCAGGCAGCCAATTTGTGACTGGCTTTTAGACGTTCCCGCGACGTGTCCCCCTCGCCTTTCTCCTAGTGCCCGCATTGCAAACATCTCTTTATCCGTGGGCTCGCTCAGGTGGATTTGGAGAGAAGCCGTGAGTCCCGGGGTGCAGTGACGTTTCCGTGTGGAAGGGCGGATGGAGGGACAGCGGGACGTCAGGGCCCTGGGGGACGCGGGGGAGGGTTCGGCGCGTCGGGGGAGGGCTATGGGCTGCGAGGCTGAGCGCGGTCAGGGCGGGTCCACATCAGCGGCCGCCGGGCTCCTGGATGCCCTCCAGCGACGGTTCGGTGCCTAGGCGGGAGATGTGGACGCTTTCTAGGAATGAGCCCTCGGGGGCAATGACCTTTCTTGAGTGTTTCCTCTGTGCCCCGCACGCTGCCGTTCGCTCCCATGCAGCTGGGTCCCACACAGGCAATTTTGTGAAATCGGTGCTATGATTATTTTCATGTTACAGCCGGAAGCGCTGGGTTTCAGGGTCACAAAGGGAGCAGATTATCACACCTGGGTGGTCTGTCACGAAAGCCCAGGTTACCATCAAGATCAAGAGTGATAGGGTCACAGTGTATATTTGGGAATTCTAGGTAGGAAGATCGTGAGTATTCTTTGTCCTACTGCAGGGAAAGGAACAGGTACCTAAGGCATCTTGGCAAATGCAGAGAGAGGACCCATAGCATAGGGTGGGTGCTGCTGTGGAGAGACGTCTGTGACTATGTGGGTGGCCTCAGACATTGCACTAAGAAGATTTGGCTGTTTTTAGACAGGAGCGTTGCAGAAATCTGTTCATTCTAACCTTGTCACCATTTCCCTCTGGCATTTACGGGGTGACATGGGACAAGGTATTCGGTCCTCTTAAATCTACATCCTCAGTCCCCTCATCTGTATTTAGGGCATAATACTAGTCCCACCTCCTAGCTGTGGGCCACATGGCCTAATATATGCAGGAGGCCAAGAACAGCAGCTGGACTTGGCACTGTGAACGTGATCGGTGTCCTTCGTCATTAATGCAGCGCTGATGGCTGACGGCCTGCCCTGTCACAGTGTATTTTGCTCACGAGAAAGCCACCTGGCATGCCCTAGCAGAATGACGGTCATGGCGGTGGGGGCTGAAGTCCACACACCTTGAGTGGAGAAGAATAAAGGGTTGCGCATTTGCAGCCTTTGGAGCTGTGGCTCTAGCTAAGATGCCCGTGATTGGAGGCAACCAAGCATTTCTCAGAGCCGTATGGACTTTCAGGGTGTTCACCAGTGATGTACATATTGCTCCCCATTTCTTTTGTGGCCTGTATATATTCAGAAACACAGGACCCATGTTAGACTGGGAGAAGGGTTACAGGCCACCAGAGATATAGGGGTTCATTTAAGAGATGGGGTTCTTAGCCTTGTGCCAATGGAATTTCAAAGCCCAGCTGTCCAATAGTACTTCTGCTATTTTGTCTACGGAGCACTTGAAATGTGGCTAAGATGAATGAGAAACTGATTTTTTTTTAAGATTATTTTTTTAAACTGAATCTACCACATGGGGACTTATGACCACCATAGCGGGGAGCACAATTCTAAAGGGCCCGCGGATGTTCTAGAACATTTTGTAAAATTTTCAATCGGATGTGTATGTGTGTCTTTTTCTAGGAAGCAAGTCCATGGCGTTTATCAACTTCTCAAAACTACCAAAAAGATTAGGATCTGCAGCTTTGTCGTTCTGGCAGAACATAAGCAAGTTAGGGGAGGTAAATACGGCCTCTGGGCACTGCTGCTGTTCCTTCTTTCTCATTTTGTCGTGTCCTCAGCTGTGGGCGGCTCCTCACAGATAAGTCACACACTGGAGCTCTAAACGACCCCAGACTGCTGCTACTCGTTGGAACCGTCTGACCCGGAGATTCCCCACTAAGCTGCGGAGTACATCACCGAGACACGAAACCATTTTCTCTCTCATTGTCCCTTCTTCTCTGGAAATTTCCTTGCCCTAGTCCCCATGTGGGTGGTGGCCCCCGTACCTCTGTCTCTGGAAGGTCTCTTGCTGGAAGGGATTTCCCCTCTCATAGAACCCTGTCCTTGTGACACCCAAATAAAGCTTGTGTGCTAGTCCCTGTCATTGTCCTGTGTCTTCCTTGATCACCCCCCACCCCCAATCCCTCTGCCCACCAAGTGTCCTTAGAAGAAAGTGGCAGGAGGAGCAGAGTTAGTAGTGGGAGATACTCCCATGGAAGTCAGTAGCTGGAGTGAGGCAAGAAAGGGGTCATGAACCAACGAATGCAGGTGGCCTCTGGAAACTGAGGAAGAGAAGGAAATGGATTCTTGCGTGAAGACTCCGGGAGGAATACAGCCCATTAACAACTTGAGTTTAGATTTCTGAACTCCAGAAGCCTAGAGCAAAAAAATATATATTTTTTTGTTTTACGCCACTAAGTTTGTGATCATTTGTTAACAGCAGCAATGGGAAAGTAACATAACTTGTATATACACATATCTATAAATATTTCTACATTGATCCATTTGTGTCTGTTAGAATAAATATGACTTTATACCAGTGTCTCTGGCTCGAATCCATTACCACATGGGTCATTGTAGCCTTTTCCTCTTGCTTAACTATACCTTTCCTCACCAGCAGCAGCTCCCGCCATCCAGCATCCGTAGACTATACCTGTACGGCCATGTCTGAAATGTTCATCTATACCCCCATGAGAATTTACCACCTTGAGGACAGCGCTTTGTCTTTAGCCAGTCTGCCAACTTTTATTTTTTATCCATCCCCCAACTTTTACATTTTGAGACATTTTAAATCTCGGAAGAATTTGCTTTCCGCTTGGCAAGCTTCGTGCTGTGGGTGCTGTCCCTTTCCCTGTCCCACTCGTTCCCTCCGGATCTCGGTCCCCTGCCCCTGCGGCGCTCTCCAGGAGATGCACTGCAGGGATTTAGACCTGCTTAACCCGCACCCCTAACTGGTTGCCTCACTCCTCCACCCCAGCCCGTGGCTTTCCCAGTTCTGCCTGACTCCACTCCTGGTGGCTTTGTGGGGCTCCTGTCACATCCCTCCTCCAGGCTCTCCCAGGAAATTATCCCCAGGGACACACACCTGTATAATTGTATGCAATGGTCCTGGAGAGAAAAGGCTACATGTGGAAACACTTGGAAAGGAAGGGGAGAGTATCAGGACACAAAACAGGAACAGGACAGAGATTCAAGACAGGTTGGAAATCCTAGAGCAGAGTGGCACCCAGCCCCAAATTCTACCTGAAGCTCTGGGAGGGGGACATCCTGTCAGTACCCCACCCCCAACAGGAGGAGGCAAGAGGAGGCCTGAAATGCCAGCCTGGCACTTTGGAGAGGCGCTGAGATCATTTCCTTGGGTGTCCCATGGCTCGTTCGTAACATGAACGAGTTCCCATTGCGGGCCTCACAAAGACCCCATAGAGATGCCAAGGAGAGCCTTGGTCAACAAGAAGAGGCCTGGGACAGGGAAGGGGGTGGCCCAAGATGGACAAGTCTCCTTGTTGGGAGCCACACCAGCAAGCACAGACACCAGAATCAGATGCTGGTATGTGCTCACAACCAGCCAGGCTCAGTAATCCAACAGCCAACATTGAAACACCAAGGAAGATGTGAGAGCAAAGGGAACGGTTCCGTCCTTTTTCTGCAATCACCTTGTGTAAGCATCTGTATCTTGGGGAGAGAGAAGAGGATGAGTAAGAGGGAGAGGATGGGGGGAAAGAGAAGGGGGAAACGAAGAGGAAGAGTAAGGTGGAGAGTAGGAGAGGCAGAGGAATAAAGACGTCTTCTTGAAGACTTCAGTGCTGATGGACATTGTGCATCACGCATACCAGGATATAACATGGTGTAGCGTTTCCCAGACATACTGGTCAAGGGAGTACTTTGCTTCCAGAACGGTTACTCATATCTCCTAGATCCAGTACTCCCTGAAAGAGTTTGGGAAATCTGGCTCTAGAAAGAGGTGAGCAGAATATCTGGGCCTAGGGCACAGATGGGAGGTGACAGAGGTCCCTAGCAGATAGGCAGTGAGACGCTAAAGATACCTTCCCCATCTCAAGTTTGCCTTGAGTGCTCCTGGCCTGGTCATGGTCGGAATCCCTTCTTGGGTTTTGTCTCTGAGGGTAGTGCCCCATTTAAGGAAGGTTCTTTCCAAGTTCCCTTAGCCTGTCTTACTGTAAGCAGGGATTGTACTGGATCTCTTTGGAAGGGAGCAACTCTTTTCAAGTTCATCCAGAGGGCAAGCAGCTGGGGTCCTCTGAGCCACTCGGACTCCCCAGTCACTTACACGAGGCCCCAAAACTGCAGCCTGAAGTTACGATAGCTCTTAGGCACTTTGCCAGTCGTCAATAACTGGTGGTAGTGGAGACGGAAAAACAGCACCGAACAATGCAGTTGGACATTGTACTGTGAAACCTAAGCTGAACCGTGACAAAGATGCATCTCGGGGCTCCCATCAAAGCTGAAGAGAGCCGCTGTGGCCACCTGTGACTGTGCTGGTGATCAAATGGAGTCACCACCGAGCACAGCATTTCTGAGACCCTGGGGGGTTAGGGGGGGCAAGAAGCATACAGTGTGAGGATGCCAGGCCAGGTGTGGTAGTGGATGATCAGAGGAGGAGCAGCCTAAGGGGCGGCCCATTCCTTAACACGGACAGGTTCATCACAGGGACATAAGTGCAGTTCCAGCTGCCACAGGAGATCGGGACAGGAGGTTCCTTGCACTCTGTACGCTGAGGAACCCCTCACACAGGACAGCAGATGTTACAACCTGGGCCCCTCTAGACTGGGCGACAAGAACAGAGCTGCTGACGTCCACAGCCCAAGCAAGATCCTTATGAGCTCCCAGGGAGAGATGGGTGCCCACGTGCCCGGCGGCGCATGTCTGTAGGCAGAGCAGAGTACAAAAGTCTGTCTCTCTTTTCCCCTGGGAGAAGATTTTCATGTCTACAAAGCAAATGTTCCTTAGACAGCTGGAAACTTAACCACAAAAATTTGGGGGGATGGGAGCTCCTGAAACCAGATTTCAATTAGAAATGCTCATTGGTTAAACAGTTAATGCAGGATCAGCTTTAGAGAAGAGATGTAATCACAGTTTGTTGAAAACTTTACACAAACAGTGGATAGTATATTGATATATTTAGGGAGCAGACAATGTCAAAAAATTATGACACTGACACATAGCTTGATTCTCGCCTTTCAAAACCAGGCCTCACATCTACAGCCACGAGGCTACTTACTGCAATCGCCCATGATTCCCTGCCTGAGGGCTTCTTCTTATCCTTGGAGCATGCTGGACAGGTCACAAGGCCACTGGGAGTGTCAGAGATTTACTGCTTCTGCAAATAGCTAGCCCTTTATTAATAATGGTTGGTGAGTGGGGTGACACCTGGATGGTTCAGTCGGTTAAGCGTCCGACTCTTGATTTTGGCTCAGGTCATGATCTCAGTTGGTGAGATCAAGCCCCTCATCAGGCAGTATGGAGCCTCCTTGGGATTCTCTCTTTCTCTCTCTCTCTCCTCCCTCCCTCCCCTCTCTCTCTCTCTCTCTCTCTCTCTCCATCAAATAAATAAAATAAACTTAGAAAAATAATGGTTCGGTATGTGGCAGCTACATACTCTAGGTTCCTCGTCCCATACTTGGGATGGATATGAAATGTATTCTATCTACCCAGTCTCCCATAGTCCCTCCACCAAATCAGCTCCACTCTCCAAAGTCGTTACGTGCTAGATCACCCCCCCCTTAATTGGCTGCCTTCCTTGCAAGTCTCACTTCATGACACCGCTGCCAGTGCTACCTGGTACTTGCTTTCAAGTAAGCTATTTGTACTGATGGTTTGTCTCGGGGTCTGCTTCCTGGAAATCCAGACTTGGGCACCTTGTATATTAAAAATGCATGAAATTCAATAACACTAATTCAAAAACACATATGTACCCAATGGTTATTGCATCATTATCAACAGTAGCTAAGATATGGAAGAAAGCCAAGTGTCCATAATAGAAGGATGGATAAAGATGTGACACACACGCACACTCACGCGCACGCACGCACACACACGCAGAATGGAATATTACTCATCTATAAAAAAAATAAGGACATCTCGCTATTTACAACCACATGGATGGACTTAGATGGTATCATGCCAAGTGAAAGAAGTCAGACAGAGAAAGACAGATGGCATATGAGTGAACTTATATGTGGAATCTAAAGAAAAAATGAACAAACAGAAACACACTCATAAATACAAAGAACACACCGGTGGTTACCACAGAGGAGGTAGGGGAGAGATGGGCAAAATAGGTGAAGGGAATTAAGAGGTATAAACTGCCAGTTATAAAGTAAAAAAGTCATGGGCATGAAAAGTGCACCATATGGAATATAGTAATATTGTAATAACTACATGGTAAGAGATAATAGCTACACTTATCATGGTGGGCACTGGGTAATGTATGTAATTATTGAATACTGTGCTGTATACCTGAAACTAACCTAATATTGTATGTCAGCTATACTCATATTTTAAAGAAATGTGTTTATTTCACACTGAAACTCCTATGTTTGGTTGGAAGTAAAGTTCTACACTCAAAGTTATTTATTAACCAATATTTGAAAGACACACTGTACACCATTCTTTTTCTCTTGGTCATGTCTGCTTGCCTCATTATCTCCCCTTTTCTTTTTCCCATCAATGAAGTTTATCAGGAACACAGAAATGTATAGAACATATAGGGAATAGTATAACAAGTGACTGTGTGAACAACTCTCAGCAAGGGAAATACAACTTCCATCACAGTGAATCTATCAGTCCCTGAGGTAAGCACTAATCTGAATTTGGGATTTGCCATTCCCATGTCTCTGTGACTGTTACATAGAGCAAGCAGGGGCCAAGCCACAAAGATTTGGTTTCCTGACACCCCCCCCACCCCCAATGCCCCAGCCAAATCGTGTCTGCTGGACTTCTTCTTCTCTGTTTCCCATCATCGACTGCAGGATCAGCCTCATGATTTTTTTGATCACTATCAGGTAATAGAATGTGTTTGGTGAGCTTAGTATTCCCCACGGTCAGTGGGTCAGAGTACGACCCAAGGTAATAAGAACCACAGCTCTGATCGATTTCCCAATGCTGTGCCTCCCCACCCTCCAGGCTCATACCTGGACTGCGCTAGAGCCCTTAGCAGGAAGGGGGACAAAGTGTGGCTTGCTCATCCCACTGACACACAGCCAGATGGTGCCCCCCTCACCTTTTACAACCGTTAGTACTCCCCACCCCCGTCTTCCGAGCTCGGGGAGGAACAAGAGCTCAGGGTAATAACACATCTCCGTGTGTAGCTTATAATAGACAGCAGGGTGAACTCCCCCTTTTGTACAAGCCCTCCCATGTTCTCTTCAAGGTCATTTGATAGCCCAGGCCTTGGTCCCAAGTATACCCTCGAAACCTGTCTGGGTTTATGATTGCGATGACACTGAAATCCTCGATTTAGAGGAGAATTTAGAGCAGAATTGATAACATTTCAAAGATTAGCCTTCCTTCCCTCCCCCCACCCCCTGCAAATAATGAACAGAGTGATTTTAGTGTCCAAACAAGGAAGCTCATGAAGAGAGTTCAGGTCCATTTTCCCCAGGTTTTTTTCAAGTTCATGATATTTGTAGGTGTTTTACAATGCTCATGACGCCGTGGAATAAGACATTTTCTTTGATTGCATTTTGTGATAGAAGTGTGTACCAAACTTAGTTTTTATGTGTGTAACTGATATCAGCCAAGCTTTCCTGACCTACTCCCTGGGTGTTGACCTCCGTTTTTCTAAGAAGGAAATCCATTCAGAAAAAAGCAGTTTTGCCACTTTCCTGTGTTAATTGGACACTCAGGAGAGGTGTTGTCCCTTTGTGATGTCTGTTGGACACTGAACTCAGCATCTCAGGGCCTTGACATGGTTCTCCATGGGGTGGGAGGAAAGCTGGGAACCTGGCCCCCTGCCTCTCCGGAAAAGGAGGTGTGACCTGGTTCTCCCAGGCCTCAAGGGACCCAGGTGCCCCTGGATGTGCACACTAGTGACCCCCTCTGGCACCACTCGGCCGCTCACGGTTTTCAGCCGTGAACCAGAAGGAACCCAGGTGAGCGTGTCCGGCGCTTGGATCTTGCGTGTGGTCACAAGGTTCTGAGGGCCATTGTGAGTCACCGTGACACCTCTGGGCTTAGCCAATCAGACCCTGCAGCTCAGGGGAAGGAGGAGAAGACAAGGAGGCAAAGACTGTTCTCTCTCACTCCTCGAGCTCTCTTCCAGACGTTCCTGAAGCGAAAGTTCGTTGGGCTGAGAGGTAAAACACCCATATACACCAATACCATGGAATATTTCTTCCTGACATTCCCACGCTGACCCACCCGCTGAACCCCAACCCGACTGGATAAAAGTTGGCACTGCGTCAGATTCAGAAATACTGCCCAAAGTTTTGGGAGGGTCGTCTGGGGGCTGTGGTGAGGTATCGCGGGTGTGGGGGTCATGGTCAGGTGTTAGGGGTGAGCGTGGTGTTCCAACACGATTCGGCATGACACTCACAGCCCCTGTCCTTTGCTCCTCCGGGCCTTCAACAGACTTGTCGGCGCCGAGTTCCCAGCCTTAGTTCCTTTCCTTCTTGAAACGCCCAGAGTGGTTGATCTTTACCTGTTCTTGACTCTTGTGGGGAACGATCACAGGGACAGCGATCTCTTAGGACTTCCCCGGAAACAACTGTCTGCGGTGGGAGGGGGCCGGGGAGCAGAGGGCGGGGGTACCTGGGTCCACCGGATCAACTGGGTTTCATCATCTTTGTCAGGCTCCTTCATGAGGCTGTCCGTGGCGTCAGCGAGTCATGGAGAAGGAAAAATCTGAGGTCAAGGCCAGCACATCCACCCCGAGCAACGAGAAGACGGCCGGACGCTCGAAGCGCAGCACGCCTCCCGCAAATATCCTGTACTTCTTACGGGACAGGCAGCTGGGGAAGCACAGAAGTGATGTGGATCTGTCCACCTGGGTGTGGATGCTGAACTGAGCGCCACCATGGCCCAGGGGCCCCTCTGCAGGAAAGTTCGGCTCTTCCCTGCTCACCCCGCCCTCACATCTGGAAAATGCCAAAGAAAAATTGATTTCCTCTAATAAACATCTCTCGTGTCAGCTACTGAAAGAAAAGCTGTGGTTTGGGTGGGCTGTGTTCTTGTGGCGCCAAGAGAGTTCCTAGGTTCGTCCCCCCGGGCAGGGGAGTCCATCCAGGGTACCATGGAAGCGGGGGGCTCCCACAGGCCGGGAGAAGGTGGGATCACCCTGCGCGGTGTGTCTCTGCCACCTGTCGCCTGAGACACAAGGGAGCGGCCATGTCGAGGCAGGTCCCTCCAGGAACAGACCCTCGTCTGTCTCCGCCTGCGGCTTTGAGCCACCCCCCGTGTTCCCCTGGAAACCTGGTGACTGGCCCAGGGAACCCCATGGTTGAAGAACAGGCCACCAGCAGGGCGGGAAGTTTAGGACCCTCATCTTGGGGTTTTCATTCTGATGCTCAGGAGCACAGCAGCCAGACGCTACAGCACTGGGTCTCTGTGGGTTCTCTTTCATGGTTTGACAGCTGAGGGGCGCCTGGGTGCCTCAGTCACTTGGGTGTCCGACTTCAGCTCAGGTCATGGTCTCAGGGATTGTGAGTTCGAGCCCCACATGGAGGCTGTGTGCTGACAGCTCAGAGCCTGGAGCCTGCTTTGGATTCTGTGTCTCCCCCTCTCGGCCCCTCCCCCGCTCATGCTCTGTCTGGCCTGGGAGGCGGAGGTGGCAGGAAGCCCAGAATGTACTGCACTGAAGCGCCGGCCCCCAGGGAGAGGGTGCAGGGGCAGCGAGAACAGGAGTGAGGCCATCGTGCAGGAAGAAGGAGAAGGGAGCCGAGGCCCAGGAGATGGCGCCCTTCACAGGCTGCCAGACCAGGGGACCAGACTAGGGGCAGGGAGAGAGGGCGGGGCCTCGGAAGGAGCGCCACTGGCCACCTCGACTGCTGGCAAGGCTGTCCTGGACACGGGAGTGGGGGAGTGCTGCCTGACCCTGTCTTCGCTTAGGGTCGGGGATTGTCTCCCCCAACCCTCACGCCAGGAGCCCTCTCCTCCCCGCCCCTCCCGCTACCCATGTCAAATCAAGCCCTGCGTATCCAGTCACCTCCTCCCCAGGCCTGTCCCCTCCCCTCAGACTTGGGCTCTGATTTCCCTGGAGGGGCGACTTCGTGCACCCTGTCCCTCGCAGCTCAAGCAGAAGGAGGCGCCACAGTCCATAAGGCTGAGAACCTAGAGGGTCCTGGGTGGCTCCATTTTTTGGCTCAGGTCATGATGTCAGGGTTAGTGGGTTGGAGCTCCGCGTCGGGCTCTGTGCTGACAGCTCAGAGACTGGAGCCTGTTTTCCGATTCTGTGTCTCCCTCTTTCTCTGACCCTCCCCTGCTCACGCTGTCTCTGTCTCTCAAAAACAGACAAAACATTAAAAGAAAAAAGACCCTAGAGGGTCCGTGCCAATGGGTACTAATCTCACAGATACCGCCTTGAGGGACGGGACCGGCAGCGCAGAGGGACTTCGCGATGGACCCTCTGGCGCCAGGCACACATGTGGCCTAGACCCGACCCGGCGCTGCAGGTGGCGCTGAGGTTCCCACAACTGGGACTGTCCCCAGCAGCTGACACCGCCTGCCCTGCCTCTCCCAGGGGTGCCTGACCCTGCGCACAGGCCCACCCCAGGCAGTGCCACGCGCAGTGCCACTCGGAGTGCTCCCCCATGAGGGCCCCGCTCTTGACGGCGGAGGGGGAAGAAAGGCGTGTTTGGAGGCTGGAGAGGCGTCCTCACGGGCCAACATCCTGTGCCGGTTGGACCGCAAGGACGTCCCTGCCCTGCAACCTTCCTGGAGGGCTGCATTTCAGCCACATCAGGAGGGCTCCGTTTGTGCCTCCAGAAGTCCGAAGCACAAGGAAGACATCCCAAAAGGCAGAGGCTGGCAGAGAGACACAGAGACAGAGACAGAGTGGGAGAGGGAGCCAGAAAGGGGGGAGGAAAGAGAGATTGGCCTCAGAAGTCAGTCCTGTCCCTCCTCCTCCCACCACCCCCCACCCATCCACAGGACTGGCCACATCCACACCCATCCTCCACAGGGACGTCATTGTCAGAGGCAGCTGATTTCACTGGTTACCATGTGCCAGGCCCGGTGTCAGGTTGGAAAGTGTAAGTGATTATTACTGCACACATTGAGATGACTCTCCTTCACGATATTCCCCAGTTCTAAAAGCCACTGGTGTCACTGAAAATGAAGAAAACACTCTTACCATCTTATATATTTATTTTCATGAAAAAGAATCACACACACCGCCTTATCTACCTGCCTCTCTGTCTTTGTTGAACATAGATGTCAGAAATACACCCCAAAATCTGACCAAGATTTCCTTCAGTTCTTGCCCTGTAGGAGCTACGTCCATCCTGAAGGTGCTCAACACACCTGTCCTCTATTGTGATGTCACCTTTCCGAGGCCCTGGCCTCCTTCATCCTGATGGCATCCATCTCACTGCCACTGAAAGTCTTGGTGGGCTCACGGTGGCAGGGAAAACCACACTAAGTGCTCCCTCCATGTATATTAGATATGAATGCAATCTGGGGCAGGAGTATGAAACACCTCAGAAAACCTTGTCACGTTCTTGTAATGTATTCTCATCAGCAAAATGCACCCCTTCAGAGGGATGCACTGGGCGGTCACAAAGTGCCAGATCCTAGAGGGGTTCCCGCCTGCTGCCCGCCCACAAATATGCCACTCACCTTGGTGGCTTCCACAGATCTGCCCATTTCACTCCCAAATCAGAACGATCCACTACCATGAGAAATATCGAAAGGAATCCTTTCAAGTTGACTGCATGACAAAACTTTCTATCACAAAGGATCCTTTTATGTCCCCAATGACTCATCAGTAAATTCGTATTCCTTGAGAAGTTCACAAAACTATTGTCTGTCTTTCTGCACTTGTCTGTCTGTGTCTATTGTCTGTTCTGCACCCAAAACAGTGCCTGGAACATAGCAAGTGCTCAACAAATACAGGAGGAATGATTTAAGAGACATCCTAGGCAATGGCAGGTGACCTAGGAGAGGATCTGGTTCCAAAGGCCAGTCAGACTAAATGAGAATATTTCACTTTCCCACTTGGTGCTTCCTAAACACTATTCCTCCTTACTTAGGAGACTGTGAAAGCCTGCTATAGACACAAGACCCATAGTCTGGAAAACTCAAGATCCAGTCCCAACTCAGCATTTTCCAGGCTCTGTGTCCTGTCCTCAGGCCTCTGGTAATGGCAACAAGTCTCGAGTAAATTGCCCAATGATGGGTTTTCTGTAACACTGATGATTCAGTCTTCCTGGTAAAGATGAGCCACGACACCTAGTAAAATGGTACTCTCTCAGTTATGGAAGCTATTTTGGAAACAACTATCTGACCAACTTTTAGACAAGCATTTCTCTAAACTTACAACGACATTGCTTTAGATGACATGTATCATCGGGCCTATTTTACATTACGATTGGATGGATGCGGGAAAATTCTAATCCATACTCTTATTTTCAGCATTCAATTAGTACATATCTTTTTTTGGGGGGGGCATCAGGCGATATTGGTTGATGTTACCTTTACTTCTGTGACTCATGATCTTTACATGATCAAAATAACTTGTACCTATGGAGTAGTTTCAACAGTAAGATTATACTTCTCCCTGGTAGCATAAACAATACCTCTGAGATATCCGCAACAGTTGGGAATGAGATGTTCTCATGACCATCATTTACATTTCAGCGGGGCAATGCGCTCACAAAATGCAACTCCTTTAGGAGGAGAACCCCA
>JAESUZ010002734.1:0-34062 GCA_017311185.1 Proteles cristata cristata | reverse complement strand
TCATATGTTGTTTCTCTTTTTCTGACTGACTTACTTTGCTCCATGTTATACCCCTTAGTTACATCCAAGTCCTTGGGGATGAGAAGATTTCACTGTTTCCTCAATGTGAAATAAAATCCCATCACCAGTGTTGTGGTGAGCACCCAGGCAAGGGGCGTGCTAAGTGCCGATACGTGGAGCATGGAGCCAGCCAGCATCGTCCCCGGCCTAAGTGTCTCTGAAACTCACTGGACCACATCACAGATGGGGTCGACAATTTGGGTGTCCACGTTTCATTGTCATACATAACTTCTGGTGTAGAAATTGGTCTCTCTACCATGGAATAAAACTCCAAAGCCCTTGGGTTCTGAAATTTTTAAGTGAATTTCCTTGTCACAGTTTCTAACCTACTCTGCTGAATAGTGTGTGTGTGTGTCTGTGTGTGTACAGGATATTCTCTGTTTATTCTGTCCCTTGATTTCAACACAAGGTGGATTGTTTCTTTGTGTGTTTTAATATTCTGCATTATAGCAGCACCTCAGTGGCTCAGTTGGCTAAGTGTTCAACTTCAGCTCAGATGATGATCTCAAAGATTGTGAGTTCAGGCCCCGTGTCAGGCTCTGTGCTGACAGATTCTGTCTCGTTTTCTCTCTGTCCCTCATGATCTCATGACCTGTCTCTCTGTCTTAAAAATAAACATTAAAAAATAAATTTAACATTCTGTATTATCAAGTCATTTTAAGTACAAAAATTCCACTTGTTACACATGAATGTTTAGGCAACCTCATTCATAAGAGTCTGACACTGGAAACCATCCCCTTCCTTCAAATGGTAGCTTCTTAAGCTGTGATATATCCGTGTCACAGACCCTAAACACCAATGAAAATAAATGAACTATTGTTACACAATAACCTCCATGAGTCTCCAGGGAATTATGCTGAATGAAAAGAAAAAGAGAAGAGAAGAGAAGAGAAGAGAAAAGAACAAAAGAAGCCAGAAGTTTTATACTGTACAAATCCAAGTATGTCAAAATCTCAAAATAACATTTAAACAAAGGGAGAACAGAATAGTGGTGGCCATAGGTGAAGCATGTTGGAAGCGAGGCGGTGGGTACATAAGAACCACAGAATGTTCCTTCTGCTGATAGAATGTTCTGTATCTTGATTGTATCACTGTCAGTGCCCTACTTAAGATATTATGTCACGATTTTGCTAGATGTTACCATTGGAGGAAAGTAAAGAAAGGGTATGGAGAATGACTCTATACTATTTCCTACAACTGAATATGAAGCTACTATTACCTCAAAATAAATATATTTATTAAAACGTAAAAGAAAGAATTAAAATTTTAAAATATAAATATAAAATTTAAAAGAACTTGAAAAGTTATATGGTCTTAGGGCTTTCCCCTATGAATTTACCTAATTCCTAGAAATGACAAGGCCCTGTGAAAACGTGATGACCCAGGGACTTGGAGGCAAATGTTCTATGTTTTTAAATGTGTTTATTTTTTTAGTCATCTGCCTTGAATGTGGAACTTGAAGTCTCGACCTCAAGATTAAGGGTCATGTGCTCTTTTGACTGAGCCATCCACCCAGTCTCACCCACCCCCAAATTTTTTCATTAAAGAAGGTAAATATGGCAAGGATAGGGGGAGCGTTCTTCAGAAATGGCTTTAAATTTGCTCTTCTCTTTAATCCCCGGAGTGAAGAATAAGATTTGTCCCAGCAGGGATTTTGTGGAAGTTTCATCTTCTTTTCTTTTTATTAAAAACAACTGTGTATTGATTTCTAAGCACATCTTGACATGTAAACATCTTGTTTTATGTTTTCTTTAGTTATTTAAAGTCACTGATTTGGGTAAATCTGAAAATTAAAAAAAAACAACAACAACAAACCTTGGGAATGGAAGACTTCACAGTAGAACAATCTTGAATTAGCTGGTAGTACTTTTCGTTTATAACATTGAATATTCATTGAATCACATTTATTCCATTGACTTTTCTTTTTCTATGTTTTTTTTTTCTTTTTTTAGTTTTTTAATAATAGATTGGGGGAGAGTGGCAGAGGGAGAGAGAGAATCCCAAGCAGGCTCCAAGGCCAACGTGGAGTCTGAGGAAGGGCTCAACCCAATGACCATGGGATTCTGACCTAAGCCAAAATCAAGAATTGGACCCTCAACTGACTGAGCCACCCAGGTACCCCTCCACTGAGTTTTCAGTGAATGATTTTCTTACTGTTAGCTAAGGGAGTGGCAAAGAGGCACCAGTGGCTGACTTAAATGAAGAATGCCCATTAATTCAGCCAATATTCGTGATTTGTATCCATCAACAAATTACCAGTAGAGAACAATGAGAGTAAAGACGTAGCCTTTTGGAGTAATTGACGTTTTGGCAGCTGACAATATTCAAGCAGCAAACCTTATTGGAAGCAACTTACTGTTAAAAGTTTGACATTTAAAGAAAAACTGGTAGTAAAAGAATATTTTAAAGATCTTTTGAAGGGATTAGGATATCTGGGAAATTTGCTCGAAAGAGGGAGATCTGATGTTTGCTGAGAACGAGTCTGTTCCTGTCACTGTGCTGGCCTTAGCACATACTTTATTTAATTTATTCCTAACAGGATTCTTGGAAGGCAGATGCCATTTTCACCTCCATCTTACAGATGAGGAAACTGAGAAGTTACTATGTTCAAGGTCACATGTTCATAATGGAAGATCCATGGTTGTCTGGCTCCAAAGATCAGTCTGTCAATCATTTGGATTTATTGGTCTCGTTTAATTCCTTCCGAGTAACTAATCATTTGGCCTGGGATGATTTTGAACCTAACAAATGAAATGTGTCAGAGGAATATATAAACAATGATAGAATCATGAGCGTTTACATGTTCCAGATAATATGCTGTACTTTTTTTTTTTTTTTTTTTTTTTTTGCTTTTTCCCCCTGCCTTCTACCCTGGCTTTTTAATCAGCTTGATTGAGCTGTAATTCACATACCATACAGTTCATCCCTTTGAAGTATACAGTCTGTGTTTAAAATATATATATATATACTCACAGAGCTGGGCAACTATCACCAATTGATGATAGAACATTTTCAATACCATAAAAAAAAAAACCAATATTCTTTAAAAAAAAATTTTTTTTTTAATTTATTTCTAGGAGAGAGAGAGACAGCGTGAGCAGGGGAGGGTCAGAGAGAGAGAGGGAGTCACAGACTGAAACAGGCTCCAGGCCCTGAGCTGGCAGTCAGCACAGAGCCCGACCTGGAGCTCGAACCCACGAACCGCGAGATCATGACCTAAGCGAAAGTCGGACGCTTAACCGACTAAGCCACCCAGGCGCCCCAAAAAACCCTATATTCTTTACCTACCATTCCCCAACAATGTTTGCCTGCAGTCATAAGCAACTATTAATCTGTTTGTCTGTGTTGATTTCCCTGTTCTCAACATTTCATAAGAATCGAAATGATATAATATATGGTCGTTTGTGACTGACTTATTTCACTGAGCATTATGTTTTCAAGATTCATGCGTGTTGTTGAATGGATTAGCACTTGATTCCTTTTGATGACTGAATACTATTTCATTGTGGATATGCCACGTTTTGTTTCTCCATTCATTGGTTGTTGGGCATTTGGGTTGTCTCCACCTTTGAGTCTTATAAGTATTGCTGCTATGAACAGTCATGTACAATTTTTTTTAATTTTTTTAATGTTTTATTTATTTCTAGGAGAGAGACAGTGTGAGCAGGGGAGGGTTAGAGAGAGAGGGAGACACAGAATCTGAAGCAGGCTCCAGGATCTGAGCTGGCAGTCAGCACAGAGCCCGATGCGGGGCTCGAACCCACGAACCGTGAGATCATGACCCAAGCAAAAGCCGGACGCTTAACCGACTAAGCCACCCAGGCGCCCCTGTCATGTACAATTTTTTGTGTGGACATATATTTTCAGTACCCTGGGAATATACTTGTAAGTAGAATAGCTGGGACATACAGTAACTCTGTTTCACTGTTTGAGAAATTGCCAAACTTTTGCCAAAGAAGAAATTGCCAAAGCAACTGCACCATTTTGCATTCTCACTAACATTCTGTGAAGGTTCTGATTTCTCTGGATCTTCATCAACACTTATGGTTATTGGACATTTCTTTTTTTTTAATGTTTTATTTATTTCTAGGAGGGAGACAGAGACAGCATGAGCAGGGGAGGGTCAGAGAGAGAGGGAGTCACAGACTGAAACAGGCTCCAGGCTCTGAGCTGGCAGTCAGCACAGAGCCCCACACGGGGCTTGAACCCACAAACCGCGAGATCATGACCTAAGCGAAAGTCGGACGCTTAACCAACTAAGCCATCCAGGCGCCCCAAAAAGAAAACTTTTTTAAAATATATTTTTATTTATTTCTAGGAAAGAGAGAGACAGCGTGATCAGAGGAGGGTCAGCGAGAGAGGGAGACAGACTCTGAAACAGGCTCCAGACTCTGAGCTGGCAGTCAGCACAGAGCCCGACGCAGGGCTCAAACCCACAAACCGCGAGATCATGACCTAAGCGAAAGACGCTTAACCAACTAAGCCACCCAGGCGCCCCCAAAAGAAACCTTTTAATGTGAGCCAGATGTAGCCATGATTTTGATTAAATGTTTGCTGGCAACCATGGTTAGATGGGAACAACTGCCCGCTGATGGGCTTTCTAGAGTTTTAGCAGGTGAATTTATGCAGAAAATATAACTCCAAGTACTTCTTACAGGAAGAAGTACGGTGGAAAAAATTCACTTTCTTTACTTCCACTTTTTTACACCTGCCATTTAAGAGACATAGGTAAGTGCATTCCTGTATTGGGATAATACCACTTGCCCTTGGCCTCTCTGCGTCCTCAGTTTTAGCTTTGACGGTGCCCGGCGTTGGTACGTACATCTGGGCCACAGGTGCGCAGACATCTTGGGTTGTCCAAAAATAGTGCACAGCTCCGTGTGCCTATAATAGCAACCTGCTAACATTAGAATATGCTGCTATTTTTCATACACACCCACACTCCTGAACACACTTACTCCTCTCCTTTCAAATGTATCCTTTCACATGTCGTGACTAGTCTATCCTTGGAAAGTGGGATCATTATGCAGGATCCATGACATTTAGTGGAAACATGTTTCTATTGGTGTTTCTGGATTCTTCTGGGATCTAGGTCAATCTTAATTAAGCAATCACCGGTCAGAAGAGCTTTACTGAGCTCCCAGACTGCCATACAATCACAAGATTTGTCTTCTGTCATCACTTACATGCAAGTCACTACCCTGCATCATTACCTATATTTTTATCCACATACTGTTCTACATATGACAGAATTGGACTCAGCTCCCTTCCCAGCTTCATCAAGTCCTTCTTTTCTGCCATCTGTAAGTGATAGCCTGTTGTTAAGAAACTCTCAGTAGCTTCAAAATTTTTTTTTTCTCAATGTCCATCTCTGTTTTATATCTGGAATATGGTTGTGCCAGAAGGAAATCACTTCCCCTGCAGTGCTCTTAGGCAAGCATGAGTTTTCCTCACATACCCCATGGGGTGGAGGTGGAGTAGCTGTCTGCTTTGCTCTTCTTGGTCACTTCTACACCATTCCCGCTCCTTTTTCCTTTGAAATCCAGAGCTAATTTGTAGTTTATGCTATTAGACAATATCATATTTTGCCTCTCCTCATTCCTTTAGTGGGAGCACAACAGTGACCACAAGAAAGCGTGGTTAAGGACGTGGAGATGTGTCTGCACACGGGACTCTGCCTGAGCAGATCATGCCTCAAACAGGATGTTCTGCCAAGGGGCCTGCATGCGATATCCAAGGTTAATGATCCACTCGCACACGAGGGAACATGCCCTCCTTAAAAATAAGGAGGAGGCTGGAATTGTGAGCAGGCCTCTTAGTAAACATGTTGTGGTCGCTTCCTCCCTTTGCTTCCCGCTGTCCTTGAAACGTGTTTGGCTACTTGCCCTTATTTGGTAAAGGAATGCATCTTGTAAATTTCAGTTTTTATCCAGTTACCGGGGTATAAAATAAACCGCTTGCGTAGAATTGTTCCTCCGGCCGGAGTTGTGTCTGTGTCTGTCTTTTGTGTGTGTCTTGTCTTTGTGTCATTTCGTCCGCAACATCTGGCGCCCAATGTGCGGGCTCGAGGGCGAACGAAACTGAAAGGTTGAATACCCCTCGGCGATTGTAGGTCCAAGGAAGGGGAACATTCGGGAAAATTATGGGGAATTCCCCATCAGCAAAGGCCCAATACGTGGAGCTAGTCAAAGGACTTCTCCTCTCCATTGGGGTGAAGGCATCTAGTCGCCATTTATCTGAGTTGTTTTGCCTTGTGGAGTGGCATTATGGGTTATGCCAACCCATAATGGGTTATGGGTTTAAGTGCTAACCCAAAGTACAATTAAACTTAAGGAATGGAAATTAATACAGAAGGAATTACGGCAACAGCATCAGAAGGGTACCAATATTCCTTTCAAATTGTGGACTCTATGTAGTGCTATCACTCAAGCACTTGCATTGCATTCTGCGATTAAGGAGTTGGTGGGAAGAGGAAGCCCACCAAGCCCAAGCAAGCTCGAATTAATGAGGGGCAGAACCCTCCTGGTCCCCTGGAGGATAAATTGATGGGAGAGGGACAGTTTCGAGCCTTGAGAGAACAGGCTCAATTTTCCGACCAGGATTTACAGCAGGTGCACCAGGTATTTCTTAGGGCTTGGCGCCGTGTTGTACCTACTGGCCACGCTCAGCCTTCTTTCACAAAAACTTTACAAGGACCCAATGAACCCTATACTGATTTTCTTGCTAGATTGCGGGTGGCTGTTGAGCGGGATGTTGGACGTGATGAAATCTCGGAGATACTTTTGCAGACACTTGCTTTTGAAAATGCAAACCCGGAATGTAAACGTGTTTTGGGCCCTTTAAAGGGGCAGGGAGCTTCTATAGCTGAATATATTAGAGCTTGTTCGGGAGTGGGAGGAACTGAGCATAATGCTGCTGTTTTCGCTACTGCTTTGGCTCAGGCTATGAAGCCCTTTAAGGGTGGAAATTGTTAGCATTGTGGGAAGCCTGGACATATGAAAAAGGATTGCAGAAAATTGAGGGCAAAACAAGGATATACAAAACGAAATAAGCCCCCTGGGCTTTGCCGCCGATGCGGCAAGGGGCTTCATTGGACCAATGAATGTCGTTCTAAAACTGATAAATACGGCAATCCTATTGGCAACCCACATTCGGGAAACTATTAGCGGGCCTCAGTCCCCAGGGCCCAAGAACGATGCCGGGGACTCAAATGGCTGCGTCTCCCACTCCTCAAGTAACCCCTTTGTTTTCCAACAACGTTTAGAGATGACTGTACATCAGGGATAGCCAAACCTTTAATGGTGTCAGATTTACGCTCTGCAAACTCAGGGAGTGCGGCTGCTGATTTGCCTCTCGCTGAAAATGTTCTTTTGTCTCCGGGAGGTGGCATTTATAAATTAAGAACGAACATATTTGGCCCTTTGCCTAAAGGCAACTTTGGCTTAATATTGGGCCGCAGCAGCGCAGCTTTAAAAGGCCTAACTATCATTCCTGGAGTTATAGACTCTGATTTTGTTGGAGAAATTTTAATTATGGTTTCTACTTCTGTTACACTTTCATTGTGGCTGGAGAACATATAGCACAAATACTTCTCTTATCATCTTCCCTTTTCTGCTCTTCCTAATGAAAGGTCAGGAGGTTTTGGAAGTACTGGACAACATATGTTTTGGGAGATGCTTATCAAGGATTCTCGTCCCGTTCTTTCCTGGACCATACAGGGAAGGAACTTTGAAGGGTTAATAGACACAGGGGCAGATGTTTCAGTCATTTCCTCTCAACAGTGGCCCCGGGACTGGAACAAAAAACAGTCCTCTAATGCTGACAGGATGGGGCTCCATTGCAGATGTTTGGAAAAGTGCTCGTCCTTTACAATGCCAGTTCCATAATGGAAAAACAGCTTTTGTCACTTTTTATATTGTTAGTATACCTATTAATATATGGGGAAGGGATCTTCTCTCTCCCATGGGGGCTTCTGTAACCATTCCGTCGGAAAACTAGTGGCCACTGCTCAAGATCCTTGGGCACTCCCATTAACATGGATAATTAATACTCCTGAATGGGTTGAGCATTACAAAAAATGAAGCTCGAGGCCTTAGAGCAATTAGTATCAGAGCTTGAGCACACAATCTGGCCATTGTTCCTGTGGCTACTGACCCAATAACTTGAAAGTCAGATACTCCTATTTGGGTACAACAATGGCCTTTCTCAAAACATAGCAGCAATACAACTTATGGAACAACAGCTTAAAGAAGGACATACCGAGCCTTCCAAGAGTCCATGGAATACTCCCATTTTTGTTATTAAGAAAAAATGAGGTAAATCAACTTATCATCTGGATCCTTAAATGCACATGTGCTTCTGTCTGGGGGATTAAATGAAAAGCTGGACGCAGCTATTTCCCTCCCCCAGGGCACACCGAGACGTCGGTTGGCCCTTCAGCAAAGTCCTAAACCTGTTTTGTGGCCACTTCTGTATCTGTTTTGTCCTGTTTGTCATTGTCATTGTTAGTCTTATCTGTAGAATTTCTGTGAGAAGGAATATAGTAACCTCTAGTATATATATATATACATGTGTGAATATACAATTCGGTCTGGCTTGCCTGCTGGGCTTGATTCTGTGGCTCCACGGGTGGGCACCCTTAAGGTCCCAAAAAGCCTGTGGAGTCTGACTGTGCCTGTCTGCGATTTTGTGGTAAGCGGCATATGGTCTATGGTGGCATCGGAATAGCCTCCAAAGCTGAGACCCCTACAGCTAAGCTTCCCTTAAGTTCTTTTGGGACACGACCAAACTGACATCTGACCGGTCTCCTCATTAGAGAGGGCACCCCCATCCCTTTGTCTGTCTTTGTGACATTGCCTCACTAAAAGAGTGCCCAACCAATATCCGGAAAAACCTCATAAAGGGGACCTTATTGGTCTGGCTGAAATAAATTTAGACTGAAGGGGATGTTAACTCTCTCCTGTCCTCTGTTCCTCTTTCTAGTAAATGTTGAGGGCTTCTCACTCATTCTTTTACCAGATTAATGGCTATAATTGAAGCCAACTGTGGCTGGTTTACCTCGGGACGGGGACTTTAAGGAATATTCCCAAGCAGCTGCCGAAACTCCTTTTGTTTCAGGGAAGTTCCTTGTCTTCTCCAGACTGATATAGACTGCCTAACAAAGCTCCTCTGTCTAAGCTCACAGAATTTAAAACTGCTAATTCTTTCTCTGCCTCCTGCTGTCGACTTGCTCTTCTGCCTTCCCCTCCCCCTCCTGTTTCCAAATAGAATACATAAAGCAACAGAAACACTGGGCGGATCTTCCACAGCAGACGTTACTCAATTAGCAAAGACTCAGATATCTTTATGCTTATAATTTAATGAAAATTACAGATTTCCTTTGCTTCGTTTCCTGGTTCATTTTCTTATCACTGTCTGTCATCTAAATTGATTGATTTTTCCTGGACCCCGTGATACCTCAGTCTCCGATTTCAGATGTTCCAGTTAAGGGACCCACTGTTTTTACTGATGCAAAAAAAACCCACCGCTGGATATTGGACCTTTGGACGTTCTAAAGTCCTTCCCCATTCATTCTCCTCTGTACAGCCTGCTGAGCTGTGGGCTGTTTCTTTAGTTCTGCAAGACTTTCCTCAGCTCCCTGTTAACATTGTTTCAGATTCCCAGTATGCTGTTCTCTCTTGTTTGCAGCTTCCTCAGGTTTCGCTGCCTCTAACTCTTAAGACAGATATTGACAAATTGTTTTATCAGGTACAACGATCACTCCTGTGGCGTTCAGAATCAATTTTCTTTACCCATATCCGTGCACATTCCACCCTTCCTGGACCCCTGTCCTTCGGAAATGCTGTAATTGATGCATTGCTTTATCCTATAGAAGCAGCAAAACGAGAACATCGTTTGCAACATACTAACTCTAAAGGATTAAAAAAATCTTATGCTATTACTCGAAAACAAGCTCAAAACATTGTTCTCTCTTTTTCTATTTGTGCACCTTTTACCTTACCATTTAACCCACCAGGTGTCAACATAAGACGATTGCAAGTAAATCAGGTATGGCAAATGGATGTAATTTTTATTTCATCCTTTGGACAACAAAAATGCGTCCATCATACTATAGATACAGGCACACATTTCCAATGGGCTACTGCATTACATTCTGAAAAGGCTGGCGCTGTTATTACTCATTTATTATCTTGTTTTGGAGTTATGGGGGTCCCAGTTGAATTGAAAACTGGTAATGCACCCGCCTACCAATCTGCAAAATTAACTCATTTTTTATCCCAATATCATGTAATTCATACTTTTGGCATCCCTTGTAATAGTCAAGGACAAGCTATCATTGAAAGAGCTAATCGTACTTTACACGAGTAAATTGAAAAAATAAAAAAGAGGGAACAGGAGAGATGTATGAAACCAAAAGACATGAATAAAACCTTACTTACTTTAAATTGTCTGAATATTTGGAGCAAAGAAAATCTATCAGCTGCAGAATTGTATTTTCGAAGGAAAGGAGAGGATAGGATGGTTGTGGTTACCTGTCAGGTAATGTATGCGCAAGCGATAGAATATACTTAATGGGCTTATGTTCCTAATCCTCCTCTTGTGAGAGCTGTCTTTTGGGGTGAACCTGAAGTACAGGTATGCACCAATGAAACTGCATTTTTCCCACCACCCGCGTGTGGAGGAATTGAGCATCTGGATCATTATAATAATCAATATAACATAAGTAATGATACTGTTGCAGTGGAGGGCCTCCCCTTGTGCATCGGAGGACATCCCTTTTGCCTCTCTACGAGAAAGCATACTCATTAGTCTTATAATACCTGGGGAAAGCATACTCATTAGTCTTATAATACCTGGGGGGTAACATATAATAATTATCATCCTGCTGTCTTTACTGTGCTTATTTCCACCATGGGATTCAACACCTCTACAACGCCGATGAGTCACCATCCTGATACCTTTATACCATTATGCCTTTCTTATTTTTTTATTTCTTCTCTAGAATCTTTGGAATGGGAAAGATGCCGAGGCCATGGGCCTTTTAAGGTCATGAATTATTCTGAATTTGTTATTGTAGATTGGAGCCCTCATCATGATCAAATTTTGGAAAAATGGTCTAAGAAAACTTTTAAATGGCATCGAATTAACCGTACTTTAATGGGTAATGGTAATGAAACCGTAAAATGGCAGGAGTTTGCGCTTGTTCCCCCTCAATTGCAATTGTTAGGGTATCCTCACTTTCAAGGGAATATTTGGAAATTATGGGAAGCTTCAGGGAATCTCCCTATATGGTCAGGAAATTATACGTTGAATAAGACTACAGTTCAGGTCCCGTTCATGTTAACTTGCATGTTAATAAATCCTATTCTGCTACAGCTTGTCTACGATACCCCTTTGCAATGCATGGGAATTGGACTTGGAATGTCACAGAGGGACCTATATCATGTAACCATTGTAATTTAACACAATGTGTAAATCAGTCATGGTGGAAAAGTTTTGAAACACAAGTCAATAACTAATTTTTCATTGGTGATTGTTAAAACTCGAACCGAAGTATGATTACCTGTAAATTTGACAAGACGTTGGTCGGACTCTTTTGCTGTATCTCATTTGGTGACTGCTATACAAACTTTGCTTCACCGGTCCCGACGCGTGCTTGGAATAATCATAGCTTCCGTTCTTGCAGTGGCTGCAGTTACTGCAACCGCTGCCGTGGCTGGCCTTGCTTTGCATCAAGGGGTCCAAACAGCAGACTTTGTACGGGAATGGCATAAAGACTCTCATTTCTTATGGCAACAACAACGAGATCTGGATGCACAACTTGCAACTGATGTACTCAGTCTTCAACATGCTGTTTCGTGGCTTGGGGATCAATTAACTGTCTTATCCACAAAAAGTGTATTGAAATGTGATTGGAACTCCTCTCAATTATGTATAACATCTGTGCCTTTTAACATGAGTGAAGGTTGGGAAAAGGTGAAACGGTCATTAACAGGGTATCAAAACCTAACTAAGGAAATTATGGAGTTAGAGCAGCAAATTTTGTCTACATTTAGCAAAACACTACCTGACATTACTGGGTCCGATCTGTTAAGGGATTTACAGAAAGGGATGAATAATTTGAATCCTCTTGGACATGTGTCTACCCTCATTGCAACTGTCCTCGTGAATACTTATATGCTGTGTTATTATTTTAGTCTTCCGGTGCTGGCGAAGAAGGCAACAACTGAAAAAGGATAGACAATGCGTTCTCGCCGCCTTACAGTTTGCTACCGCTTCTCAGAAAAAAAGAGGGAGCTGTGGGACACAGCGTGGTTAGGGACGCGGAGATGTGCCTGCACACGGGACTCTCTGCCTGGGTAGATCATGCCCTCAAACAGGATGTTCTGCCAAGAGGGCTGCACACAATATCCAAGATTAATGATCCGCTCACACACCAGGGAACATGCCCTCCTCAGAAATAAGGAGGAGGCTGGGATTGTGCGCAGGCCTCTTAGTAAACATCTTGTGGTCGGTTCCTCCCTTTGCTCCCCCCTGCCCTTGAAATGTGTTTGGCTACTTGCCCGTATTTGGTAAAGGAATGCATCTTGTAACTTTCAGTTTGTATCCAGTTACCGGAGTATAAACTAAACCGCAAGAGGGACTTGCGGAGAATTGTTCCTCCGGCCGGAGTAGTGTCTGTCTCTGTCTTTTGTATGTGTCTTCTCTTTGTGTCATTTCGTCCACTACAGACAAGAAGATCATGCATACAGAAAATCAACCTAGGGATTTAAACAAGTAACACATAGATGACTTGGCGGACATAGACCAGACACCCTACCCCAAAGCAGCACAATTCACATTTCTCTCTAGTGCACATATAACTTTCTCCAGGTTAGATCTTACGATAGGCCCCAAACAAAGTGTTCGTGTTCATAAATTTGAGAAGACTGAAATCATTCCAAGCATCATTTGGAAAGAAATATGGTATGAAACGAAGCAATAACAAGAAAAAATTGGGAAAATTCACAAATGTGTGGAGATTAAACGTCACATATTGAGAAACCAATGGACCGATGAAAAAATCTAAGGAAATACAAAAATAATTCTTCTGACAAGTTAAGGTGAATAAACAACATAACAAAGGTGGTGCACAAAACAGACCATCCAAAAATCTGCAATAGGGAAGTTCCCAGTAATAGGTACCTATGTCAAGACACAGACCCCACATGAACCACCTACTTTATACCTCAAGGAAATAGGGTGGGGGCAGGGATAACAAAGCCCAAAGTTAGCAGAAGGAAGGAAATAACACAGATTAGAGTGGACTAAAAGGAATAGAGACTACAAAGGGAATAGAAAAAATTAGTGACCACTGGTATTGGAAAAAAAAAATTGCCAAACTACGTACACTTACCAAGGAAACTAGAGGACTCAAATAGAATCACCAATGGAGGAGACATTACGCAAAATACCGCAGAATACAAAGGCTTCTAAGAGAGTATCATGCACAAGTGTAGAGGGGAAAATAAAGGGAGAGTGTAGAAGAAATGGATAAATTCCTAGAAAAGATAACCCAAGAGCAGAATGATGAAAAATAGAAGATATAAAGATACAAATTCCAAGTAAGAAGGCTGACTCGGTTATCAACAAATTTCTCCACAAAGTAATGTTTAGGACCCAGGGCTTCAGAGACCAATGCTATCCAACTTTTAAAACAATCTCTTCAAAAAACTCCCAAAAAACCTGAGAAGGGAACATTTCCACTCTCATTTTTATGACGAAAGTCTTACTCTGACAGTAAAACTAGGCAAGTACACAGAGTAACGAAAATTACAGGCCAATATCCTCGAGGGACAGACATGCAAAAGTCCTCAGAAAAATATTACGAAACTAAGTTCAATGATTCGATCAGCAAATCATTCATCGCGATCGAGTGGGATTTATTCCAAGGACTCAAGGACGGTTCGACATTCATGAGTAAAAGATGCGCTACGATGATAACAATAAAGGATAAAAATCATATGATCATCACAGTAACTGCAAACAAATCAATATCCATTTATGATAAAGACTCTTGATAAGTGGTTAGCAGGAAAAACACCTCATTACAATAAAGGCCATATACGACAAACCGACAGCTCACATCACAGTCCACGGTGGAAAGCTGAGAGTTATTCCTCTAAGATCTGGGAAAAAAAAAAAGAAAAGACAAGAATGGGCACTCTCACCACTTTTAACTCAACAAACTATCAGAAATACTAGTGAAGTGGTTAGACAAGACAAAAATGATTAAAACATTCAAATAGGAAAGGAAAAAAGTAGGGATGTCTGATTTTTGATGACACTGTATTCTATGTATAGAGAACCTTAAACACTCCATCAGCAACTGTTAAGATAACTACATGACATCAATGTGAGGCGCGGGGGGCATGAATAAGATACAAATAAGTGGAAAGAGATTCCATGCTCGTGAGGGTAAAATAATTCACATTTTATGAAATTAGGCTTCTTGATCTTTGAGAGAGAGAGCATCAGAGACAGAGAGAGACAGAGAGAGCATGAGCAGGGAAGGGGAAGAGAGAGAGGGAGACACAAAATCCAAAGCAGACTCCAATGCTCTGAGCTGTCAGCACAGAGTCCAACATGGGGCTCGAACGTTCGCACACCATGAGGTCATGCATGATCTGAGCCTCAGTCAGATGCTGATTCGGCTGAGCCACCCACGCGCCTCAAGAGCGAACTATTTTAAGATGTTCATGCTACTCAAGGCAATCTACCAGCTCACACAATCTCTATCCAAATTGCAATGGAATGGGAATAGAAAGAGAACAACCCTGAAATATATGCAGACCCAGAGAGTCACTATGGTGATTAGTATGAAGGTTTCTCAGAAACTGAAAAATAGAACGTCCATGTTCCATTCATGAGTCTTCACGTGAAGGCAGTGAACATACAAACTAAAGAATATATGTGCCCTGAGCAGTATTTACATTAGCCAACACAGGGAATCCTCCTATGTGTCCACAACTGATGACTGGATAAAGACAAAGTCAGAGAGAGAGAGGAGAAGGGAGAGAAGGCATATTACTCAACTATAGAAATGTAAGGAAATGCTGCCATTTGCAACAACATGGATGGTACCTGAGGACATTATGCTACGTGAAACGAGTCAGACTGGGAAAAACAGATCCTGTGTGTTCTGATTTATATGTGAGTCATAAAACAGAAGCAAACAACACAAATTCTGGTGGTGGGCAGAAACAGGGCCGAGGGAGCCAAGAATGGGTGTATGTGGTCAAAAGGTATAAACCTCCAGTTATTAACATAAACAACTCCTGAAGATGTAGTGGACTGTGTCATGACTGCAGCTAATAGCAGTGTACCATATCATTGTCACTGAAATGGCAGAAGACCTTACAAGTTCTTGTCAGAAGAAAAATAAAATTTGTGACCATGAGTGCTGACGGATGTTAACTAGATTTATTGTGACCATTAGCATGATATACAGATATCTAATCATTGCCCTGTAGTAATAAAATGTTATGTTATTCATATCTCAATGAAAAATGCAAGTAAAGAAATAAATGAGCAAATCAAACCAGGGTCCTTCTTCATACTGTGAGCAAGAGATTCACGTCATGTCCAAAATACAAACAGGTAGGAAAAATGGGTACAAAAACATATTGCATACAGAAAGAGTCAAAAGAGAAAGCATTGGCTATACTATTATCAGGGCACGGTTAAGGAGGGTGTTTTACCAAAGTGATCTACAGATTCAGTTCCGTCTCTATCAAATTATCAGTGGTGTGTTTCTTTCTTTGTTTGTTTTTAAGTACAAAGACCCATCCTAAAATCACATGGAATCTCAAGGGACTAGAGGAGCAAAATACTGAAAAAGAACACATGGATGTTTGTCACTTCATGACTTTAAAACTTACTACATAGCTACAGTAACCAAAACGGTGTAGTGCTGGGATGAAGACAAACATGAAGATCAATGAAATAAAGAGGAAAGAAATAACTTCCCAAATACATCGTCAAACGATTTTCAACAAGGGTGTCAAGAACAGTCAACAGGGCAAAATCTGCCCCTGCAACATAGGATGCTGGGGGAATAATATCCACATTAAGAAGAAAAAGAAAAAAGAAAGAAAGAAAGAGACAGGAATGAAGCGGGACATTTAACACCATACACCTCAGAATAGATGAAAGTTCAAGTAAGATCGGGAAGAAGACAAGGATGAGCACCTCACCACTTTTATCCACCTAGCCACAGAAATCAGGCCAGAAAAAGATAAATGAGAGCATCCACACTGGTAAAGAAGAAACTAATCTCTCACTAATTGCAGGTGACACGCTACTATGCATAGAAAATCCTAAAGACTATGCGTAGAAAATCCTAAAGACAGCAAGTCATAAACTAATTCGGGAGAGTGGCTGGATACACAATTAATACCCAGAAATCAGTAGTGTGTGAGTCCTGTCCAGTCATACAACATAGTAGAAAGAAAAATTAAGGAAACAACACCATTTACAATTTTACGAAAATATACCTAATAACCCTTTGAATAAACTGAACCATGGGGGTTGAACATCGATACTGAACAAACTGTAAAACACTGGTGTAATAAATTGAAGATGACACGAACTAAATGGAAAGATATTCCATATTAATGGATTGGAAGAATACTGTTAAAATGTCCATATCACCCAAAACAATCTGCACATTGAATGCAATCCCTCTCAAAATACCAACAATCTTCCGCATAGATCTAAAACAAATAATACTGAAATTTGTAGGAAAATACAAAAGATCTTGAATATTCAAAAAATTCCCCACTGAAGAACAAACAGGACGAATCATAAAACCAGATTTCAACATAGAGTACAAAACGGTAGTAATCAAAATATAGGGTACTGACGCAAAAAAGAAAAAGACATACAGATGAATAGTACAGAATAGGAACCCCCCAAATACACGCGCCACTATATGTCCAGCTAATGTTTCACAAAGCTGGAGAGAAGGCTCAGGAGAAAAAAGACAAGCAAACGGCTTTGGGAAAAGTGCACAGCAACCTGCAGAAGAACGAAGCTGGGCCACTTTCTGACACCACACACACAGATCAATTCAAAACGCACTGAATAGCTAGGGGAGAGACCTGAAAGCATAAAACTCCTACAAGAGGACCCATGCAAAAAGTTCTCTGACATCTCCCATAGCGACATTGTCTGATGTCTCCTGAGGCAAGGAAAACATAAGCAAAACCAAAGAAAAGAAAACAGAAACCTACGGAGATGATGACAAACGACAAGCTTCTGCACAGCAAAGGAAACCATCCACAGAACAGAAGGCAGTCTATTGAATGGGCGAAGATGGGTGCAAATGACCCATCTGATAAGGGCTCAATACCCAAAATACACCAGGAACACAGCCTTCCTGATGTCAGATTCCGACGAACACCCAGAATATCGAAGTGAAATGTGTGCAGCGGCAAAAGGATCTCCTCAGCTGGAGGGAGACAAGATGGGGGTGCGAGGTGCATGGAAGTGAACTGGGGGAGAGAAAAATGGCGGTGGCATTTTTGGAGGAGGGGAGGGAACGCTTTCCGTGGAAGGGAAGAGAAGGAGAGAGGCACGGCGTTTGCACAAGAGGAAACCCTCTCTGCCCACGGGACTGGGGGTGGAGGAGGGCGCAAAAAAGCACACAAGAAAAGGGCCGCAGGTCTTTGCCCGCCTGCTCTGCTCTGCTTTGTTTTTCAAACAGCACTTGGGACTCAAGCTCAGGTTGTGGAAGTGTGTGACTTTTCCAGGAGCAGAGCTGTGGCGTCCCGGGGAGAGGTAAACGGTCCCGGGGTACACAGCATGGTGCAGGGATCTTCAGGGTGCACGGGAGGGAACAATCCTCTTCCTGGAGTACTTTGGAACAGGGTCTGTTACTTCCCCAAAGACCAAAGATCCTGCCAAGCACCAGCAAGTCAGGGGTGCCTGGGTGACTCCAGGCAGTAGAGCATCCAACTCTAGATTTTGGCTCAGCTCATGATCCCGCTGCTGACTGGCCTCACTCTTCTGGGAGGGCTGCTTGAACAGCAGGGGGTGAGAAATTGCCCTGTGCAGGGATAGGAGATTGTAGTAGCGCCATTTCCCCTCCAACACCAACACACTGGGACTTCAGGGAGCAGCACAGTCACCGCCTGTGGAGGCAGGACTCACATACATCCTACCCTGCCCATCTGTGCCTGAGAGCTCCCTATTTACTGGGGTGGGAAACGGGCATTCAAATACAACAGGCACAGAGAACTCCCCTCAGAATCAACAAGAACAGATCAACATCATGACGTATCATAGGGAAATTCGCAAAATACAACGATAAGAGAGAATTCCGGCAGATAGCAGATAAGGTGGCAGAGCAGTATGGAGACCCTGAACTTGTCGCATCCCTCAAAGGCAGCTAGATCAGCACCAATCCATTGTAAACACCTGGGAAATTGCTCTGAGGATTAACGCCACAATTGGCATACCTTGAGCTGCAGAACGTAGCAGGTATGTGGCGCAAAGAAGTAAACCGGTGTAGAGAAAAGCCACGGAGGGCAAGGAGCCGAATGTGCAGAAAGAGGGCAGAGAGAGAAAGAGAAAGGGGGAGAGTGCAGCACATTGGGACCCTGCAAGAAATGCAGTCCCCCCGAGAGTAGCCAGAGAGACAGAGAGAGACAGAGAAAGAGTGAAAACACTCAAAGGGCACTGGACAAGAAATCTGCTTCCCATCACCACCGACGGGAAGAAAGGAAAGAGTTTCAATGCCACAGGATTGTGATGGTGTAAACAGTGGAGCACGACTCTGGAGTTTCAGAGCTCAGTACCTGGCGGTGCTCTGGTGAGAAAGCAGGGAGGACCCCCAGGAACAGGCAGCCTCGTCTGGGGGGTCCCTGTGCCACACAGGGAGAAGCTCCTCCCCTGTTTGGGGAGAAATTTGGTAGAGGCCATATGGCCTCCCCATGGGAAAAGATCCCCCGGGCCCAGGACGGCTGCCACATTTGCTCGTATTGAGACAAAGCCCGCAGGGTGTGGTGAAACCTGGCACCAGCTGTGTGCTGTGATTTGTTATAAGCTCTGAATCTCTGAGGCTGTGCGATCAGACGACTCTTTTGGGGGCAAGTTTCCACCCGTCCTTGGCACCCTGAGACCTCCCTTCCCCCAGGAAATTGGTGCGGGTCCAAGTCAGGGAAATCTCTGCAGTGTGGGCTTTTGAGACACAGCCCCATGTGAGATAAAACTCTGGAGGAAAGTGCTGCCTGGCAGGCAGACAGCCTGGACACAGAGGGGAGACAGGGACCAGATAGAAGCCTGACCAAAAGGAGGGGTGCTTGATCACGTGTGTGTACGAGTACATAATTCCCATCTGTGAGACTACTGAGCCGAACGAAGTCATTTTCTTCTCTAGCGTGTAGCCTCCTGGCACACACACTGATCAATCCCAGTGAGCTAAGCTGTGCCACCAAGTAGAGAACTAAGTCCATTCACCGAGCCCCACCATCCTGCACCCTCCAGACACATCCCCCAAAGGACCAGCACAAATCCCTTCCACCTGTTAAGTTTATGGACTATAGTGTACTGCAAAATTTCCGTTCTACAGAAGAGTGATGCAACTCCATTCGGATTTCATTCTGTATGCTGCTTCATCCGTTCACGCTCTTTGCTTCTGTTTTTGCGGATGTTCTTTTCCGTTCTCCTTTGTTTACTTTGGTTTCTTTTTCTTGCACACAGGAAGAACAAATTGTTAAGCTTTTAAAAATATTTTTTATTTTCTGTAATAGTTCCATTCTACTTTCTACTTAAAGTCTGTTTAATTTGTGAATTTTTAAACTTTGTTCCCCTTTCTCTTTCTTGCCTTTTCTATCAAGTGTCTTTTAGCAACCCGATGGAAACACACCTTGGGTCTAGCTGCCTTCCAATGGCTGTTTAGTTTTATTGTTAATATTTGACTTTCAACCTTTTATGTTTTGAATTTGTTTTTTCCTCCAAAATGACAGGATGGAAGAAATCACTCACAATGAAAGAAAGAAACAAACAAACAAATTAGACACCTGTGATTTAATCAACACAGATACATGTAAGATGTCTGAACTACAACTTAAAACCACTATTATAAGGCTACTGGCTGGAGTTGAAGACAGACGGGAAACAGTTTCTGCAAAGATAAAAGAACTAAAATTTAGTCAGGCCGAAATAAAAACCCAAGAGGCAATCTGGAATGGATGCCATGACGGCAAGGATGGAAAAAGCAGAGCAGCAAATCAGTGATACAGAATATAACGTTATGGGGGAAAGGAACGGACCAGCAAAAGAGGATGGAAACAAAGGCAAAAGATCATGGTACAAGACTTAGACAACTCAGTGACTTATTAAAGAAGAGTAACGTTCATATCATAGGAGTTCAAGAAGGGGAATAGCGAGAACAGGGAGGAGAAGGTTTATGTGAGCAAATTATAGCAGACAACTTGCCTAATCTGGAGGAGGACACAGACATCGAAATCCAAGAAGCACCTTCAACGAAAAATGAGCAACTCCAAGGCATACCGTAGTCAAATTCACAAAATACATAGACAAGGCAAGAATAACGAAAACAACAAGGGCAACAAGAGTTCTTCACCTACAAGAGAAAACAGGCCAGGATCACAGCAGATCTGTCCACAGGAACTCGGCCAGCCAAAAGGGACAGGCAGGATACATTCACCGTGTTGAATCAGAAAAATGTGCGACCAAGAACATTTTATCCAGTACCGCTGTCATTCAGAAAAGAAGGAAAGATAGAGTTTTCCAGACAAGCAAAAACTAAAGGAATTCATGACCACTAAACAGGTCCTGCAAGGAATCTCTAGGAGTGTAGGAAACAAAACAAAGCAAAACAAAACATAGAGAAGGAAAAAAAAAAAGCAAAGCAAAGCAAAGCAAACCACCACAAACAGATCAGAAGCAACCAAAGTCTGAAAGGACCGGAGAATTTCACAAGAAAGACCACCTTCACAGGTAACACAATGGCACTAAATTCACATCTGTCAATAATCACTCTCCAGGTAAATGGACCAAATACTCCAGTCAAAAGACCTAGGGTATCAGAATGGATTTAAAGACAAGGTCCACCCAAATGCTGCCTACACAACACCCAGTTTATACCTAAAGACACTTGCGGATTGACAATGAGGGGATGGAGAGCCACCCATCATGATAATGGACATCAAGAGAATGCTGGAGTAGCCATAATTATATCACACAAACTAAATTTTAAAACAAAGACCATAACAAGACATAGAGGAGGGCAGTACGTCGTAATTAAGGGGACTGTCCACAAGAAGATCCAGCAGTTGTAAATATTTATGTCTCCAAGTTGGACCACACAAGTATATAAATCAATTAATAACAGAGAACATCACTGATACTAGTACCATAAATGTAAAGGACTTAAAATCTGCAAGGAAACAATGCCTTCGAATGACACACTGGACCAGAGAGACTAAACAGATATATTCAGAACATTTGATCCGAAAGCAGCAGAATGCACACTCTTCTCGAGTGCACATGGAACATTCTCCAGCATAGATCACATACTGAGTCACAAGTCAGCTGTCCACAGGTGCAAAAAAGACCGACATCATACCATGCATATTTTCAGGTCACAAGGTTATGAAACATGTAACCAAGAACACGAAAAAAGATGGAAAGCCCTTAAAAAGATGGAGGCTAAAGAACACCCTACTAAAGAATAAATGAGTTAACCAAGAAATTAGCAAAGAGATAAAGAAATACGTGGAAGTCATGAAAATGGAAACACGACAGTCCAAACCCTTTGGGATGCAGCAAAGGTAGACCCAAGAGGAAAATATATTCCAAATCAGGCATATCTCAAGAAGCAAGAGAGGTCCCAAGCACACAATCAATACTGACCCTTGAAGGAAGTGGAACAAATGGCAAATAAACCCCAAAACCCACAGAAGAAGGGAAATCATAAAGATTAGAGCAGAAATCAATGACATTGATTCATCCACAAAACAGTAGAGCAGAGCAACGAAACTAGGAGCCGGTTCTCTCAAAGAATTTACAACATTAATAAACCCTAGACAAAAATAAATAGTAAAAAAAAAAAAGACTCAAAATCTAACATCGGATCAGGTATAAAATAGGAGACATGACAAACAGTACCTCCGCAATAAAGACAACAATAAGAGAATATTATGAGCAGTGATATGCCAACAAATTGGGCTCTCTGGAAGAAATGGACAGACTCCTGAAAACACACAAACTATCAAAACTGAAACAGAAGCTATAGAAAGTATGAACAGACCCATAACCATTAAGGAAATGGAATCAGTAATCAAAAAAGTCGCAACCAAAACAGTTCCGGGCCAGATGGCTTCCCAGAGAAATTCTACCAAACATTCAAAGAAGAGTTAATACCTATTTTTTGAAGCCATTCTAAAACCATAGAAATGTAAGGAATATTTCCAAATTGATTCCATGAGCCCAGCATTACCCTGAAAAATGTTGTTTCGAAGGTGTAGATGCGCCTAAATGTTTACAGAGCAGCACTAATTATAGAAAGAGCCCAACTGCTTTGAACTGACAAATGGATAAAGAAGAAGGCGTAGTATTTTTATGCAACGGAATATTACCTGGCAAAGAAAAAGAATGAAATCCTGCCATTTCGACAACGGGGACAGGACTGGAGTGTATCATGCTAAGCGAAATCAGTCAGTCAGAGAAAGACAGACTTCACTCATATGTGGAATTAAAGAACCAGAACAGAGGAACACAGTGGAAGGGAAGGAAAAATAAGATAAAAATAGATTGAGAGACACTATAAGAGACTCTTGAATACAGAGAACAAACTAAGGATTGGTCAAGGTAGGAGCATGGGAAGATGGACTAAATGGGTGAGGGACATGAAGGAGGGCACTTCTTGAGACGAGTATACCTGGATGTTACACAGAAGTCATGAATCACTGAATTCTACTCCTGAGTCCATTATGACCCTGTATGTAACCCGGAATTAAATAAAAGTTAAAAAGAGAGAGAACAAATTCTGAAAATAGCTAGGGATAAAAAAAAAAAAAGTCCTTAACCTACAGGGGTTAAAGTTAGCTGCTGACCTGTCAACAGAGACTTGGCAGGTCCGCAGGGAGTAACAGGAAATATTCAATGTGCTGAATGGCAAAAATATGCAACCAAGAATCCTTCATCCACCAAGGCTGTCATTCAGAATCGAAGGACAGGTAAAGACTTTCCCAGACAGACAAAAACTAAAGGAGTTTGTGACCACTAAACCACCAGACTATTTTTGAAGTAAATTTTCTTCCTCTTCCTCACTTTGTTTTCCATCTGGATCCCTATAATGCAAATGGTAATCCACTTGATGTTGTCCCATAAGTCCCTTTACCGATCTTCACTTTTGTCTTATTCTTCTTCCTTTTCCTGCTCTGATTGTGTGAACTCCATTGCTCTTGCTACAAAGCTTACTAACCCCTTCTACCTCAGCTGGTCTGCTGTTGGAAATGCTCTAGTGTTATTTTCCAGTTCAGTTATTTATTCCACTGCTCCACCACTCCTCTTTGGATCTCTTTTTTATTTTCTATCTCTTTGTTAAAGTGCTCACTGTTCTCACCCATTCTTCTCCCAGGTTTGATTAGCACCGTCATGACCACCACTGTAGAACCTTAACAGAGAAATTACTTACTCTGTTTTGTTACACTGTTATTATGTTTTGTCTATGTGTTTGTTTCCCTGAGGTTTTATCTTCGTCTTTCCTTTGAAACACATTCCGCTCTTTCTTCATTTTTCTTGACTCTCTGTGTCTGTTTCTTTGCAACAGTTGAAGCCATCCCCCTCCCAGTGTTGAGGGAATGCCTTGTGTATTGCACAAGGTCTTGGTTTTCTCTAAGACCTCAGGATTGTCCAATGGCCTATTTCGCTCTTCATAAATACACATGTTTGGTGTGTCAAGACTGGTTGGGGGGTGCCAAAGTAGGCAGATCTTGGTGAGCACTGAGATGTGCACTGATTGGAGGCCAGACTTACGTAACACATTTTAAAATATGCAAATACATGGGTTCTCTGGGACCAGAAGTATATGCCTGGCTGTCTCCCAGAGATGCATAGCTCTTTCCTTTCCTCACATGGCAATCCAACAACTTTGATTTCTGTCATCTTTGCATCCAGACCATTCTTAGGCTATTCAGAGATCCTCGGTGGATCCCGCTTCTCACAATTTTCAGAAGATGCCAGAAGCTAAGTGGGGTATACTTGTGCCACTTGAAGGGATAGATAAGTCCAATTGTTCCAGCTCTATGCTTAGAGTCAGTTATTCAGAAAACAGAAATGTATGACATAGAGTAGTTGCTTTAAGAACAAATGTGAGTAGACAAAATTCATCACTGATGATTCACATAAATACTTCACAAACCACAATAATTTCAGCATTTACATTAGAATCAAGAATTCTGACACATTCCTGCCACTATTCTTCAAAAGGCTCTATCCCATTCTTCACTTTTAAAATGATGGCAGAGTTTCCTTGTTAGTGTGCTTCCATATAACCCAAGGTGAATGCTACGTGAAATAACATGGATCATAGAGGAGAACAAACGCTTCTTACGATTCAGTTTCTTTGGAAGATGCCAAAAAATAGTAATAGCACAATGCCTGGCATACAGTGGGTGCTAAGAAACTATTTTTATGAAAAATAGTAGTGTTTTACCAGACTACTTCGTGAAAGTCACAACTTCAGTCAAATGGTTAAAAGCTTTTGAATCTAATCCTGCTTTCGTGGCTAGAATTCCTGAAACTACATAGAGAAATCACATCCTCATAACTGTCAGTCATCTGAACATGATGGAAATGCTCGCCTAGGAACGCTAGAGCTGAGTGATTTTTAAGGAATCCATTCCACAGCTCAGAAAGCAGTAAAACGTCGTATATACCATACCGTAGAAATGAGACCATGCAATCGACCAAAGTCTCAAAAGTTAGATTCTTCCCTTCAATTTTGTAATGAAAAACAACTTTCCACTTAAAGCCATGTCAAAACCTTACTTTAAAAGTTTATCAGGCACATGCCCATTTTGTTATATTTTTTATGGGCCTATATCCTGAATACTCACAAGATCAACACATTTCTTACAGATAACTGCCAGCTTCTCCTCTGGAGTCGAAAGGGCGTTTAAGGCTTGCATCAATAGTAACACCTCCTTTCCTGATGGTTCATAGAAGAAAAAAAAAAAAGTACCAGAAGGGTAAAATTAATCCAGTCTGTAAACTGTACATAAATTTATGTTCAGGTATCCTATCCAGACAATGATTTAAGGCTGGAAATTAGACATAGGCTCCCCAGTAAGTCAGTGAAACAATTTTCAAATTCTTAATTAGGAGGGATCACCCTCCTTCCTCCCTGCTGCAACCACACCTCTCCACTTAACAACTAACACTAGTAGTGATTAGCTATTGGCACTTACACTCTAAGAGCACCATTCAACGAAAGTATAAATACTCTTACTTAGCCACTGGTTCCAACTTAAGACATTTTAGAAAGGGTAGGAATGTTTTCAACAGCTTACTCCTACCAAGTACAAATACTCAAGGAAGTTTAAGACTACCTAAAGTGCACCAAGTCCACAGTGAGACAAAGTTTTCCGGTGACCAATCTGATTTATGATTATTTTCTGGTGATTTACCAAGCATACTCTGGGTGTTCATCAAGTTTCGGGCCAAGAAAAAGATGTCAACAAAACCAAAAGAATACTTGAATAACTTTGCCAGGGAGCAGCGGCGGCTGAGATAAGTGTGGGCAAGCAAGTGGTGGGTGCTTCAAAGTAAGTGATAATGCTTCACTTATTTACCCTGGAGGTAGGTATCTTTTTATTTTCTGAATTACTCAGTCTTGTGTGTAGGACATTTCATTTGAAAAATCTGAAGATAAGTTTAGTACTTGGTATATTTTACAAACAAGTATGCCTAGGAAGGAGGAGTAGGAACAGGCTGACTTCAAATAATACTTTGCTATGATCGCATCCACAATTTTAGTAGCGAAACCATTTCTCATTCAGTTCAAGGACACATAAAGAGGGAATACAATTACTGAATGTGTAAGAAATAACAGTGTATGTAAACTGTAATTTTATGAAGATTTCAAACTGTAACCATTTAAAACAATTTAGCAATTTTAACCTGAAGCTATTTTTACACACGTTGTTAAAATGACTGACTCTGAAGATAATCTGTCTTGTTTGCAAGGACTTTTAAATACGTCTCTTATTCCTATTATTTTAAAGATACACAGAGTGCTCAAGAATTATTTTTAAAAATCCCAAGTGATAACAGAACTCATTCAAATCAAACAAGGTTGAGAAGTAACCCACAAGGCAAGGTAAGGGTTTGAGATTTTATTCATGAAATTTTACGTATTAAATTCTTAATACTAAATTGTTAAACTAATGGAGCAGGAGGGAGAAAACACAGCCTGGAAACCAGTCTTGTTAACCTACTTTCGAAGCCACAGATAACATATACTGTTTCCAAATTTTAGTGAATATTATTTTAAATAAACTGAGCAGATAGAGGTTTCACAGTAATTATTGGTTAAGTTTCCACTCCACTCCACTCCATTCATTTAAAGCATCAAATACAGGGCAAAACATAGTACTTCAGCCAAAAGGCCACAAACATTTTCACACACACACACACACACACACACACACACACACATACACACACACACACACACACTTCTTAACGATTCAGAGAAACAATGTGGTTCTTATAACTAGACTTCCTACCTTGTCATATTCACATCCCGATTATAACTGCCAACCTGTTCAAGGAAAACGGAGGTATGTTTTAACCTAAACCACATCTACCTGAAAACTGACTGTCCTGTCATTACCTGTGCTGTAGAAAGGTTAGGTGAAATGAGCAGCATTTGAAAATGCCCAAGCACTGAGCAGAGATTATTACCTAAGGGTTTTCCTTTGTTCCTGTTGCACTGTGAATCTCGCTGATCATCAGAAGGATCTGGTCCAGCATCTGGTCCAGGAGGTTCCATTCTTGACTCTTCAGTGCAGTACACTGGGTTCACCAAAGTCCTGCTCTTTGTTATAAAGTTACTGCCTTCATCATCTTGCAAGGAACGTCTGCTACTTCTGCCAGCACAATATGAGTCTTGGTGTCGAAGTATATCATTTGACTGAGAGTCACACAACCTATCTGCTTTTACTCATAGCCTGTAAATTCTAGATTCTTCCATTGTGCCAATCACAAGCTAGAAAGAAGAGGGGGGGGGTAGAAGGATCATGGATGGGGATAAACCAATTGTAATCAAGGAAGAGAAACTATGCAGGACCTCAGAATACAGTTTCCCATCTTACACCGCACATATCTAAAAATACTTTTTACTTTTTGTATGTGGTACAGTCAGTGGGCACATCATCATTTGACAGGTTTCTTTTTTTCTCTTTTCATAGTTGTTTACAAAATAGCAATGCCATTTAGAATCAAAGGAGGCAAAGAGTTGGGACGGACTACCATAATGGTAGAATAGGAAACTCCAAGGCTCTGCCCCACCAACAAGTAATGGGCTGGCAGAATCCGCCAGTATCAACTTCTGCAGAACTCTGGAACTTTCCCAAAGCTTACAACACAAACACAAAATTATAAGGGTTGAGCAAGTAGAAAAGCAGCTATCTTGCATTGGGAGAGCACTGGTGGGATTTAAACTTCCCATCAACCATTCCCTACATCCTAGGTCAACAGTGCCCACAAAGGCACCGAAGCCTACACTCTTAGTCCCAGAGGGAACAATGTAGACATTATTTTCAAGGGATCGTGGTCCTATCCAACCTTTCTGGCAGGTCTCTGAGAAACCCGTACAGGAGTTTGTCTTTGTTTCACTTTTGGGAGAGGGGTCCCGAGGCTGAAGCAGCATCACAGGATGCTCTGGATAAAAACATTACAGGCACAAGGATTAACTTCAGCCGCCTGGGGTAAGAAACACCAGGAAAAAGGAAGCAAGACCGAGAAAAACCTGAGAAGAGAGAAACTGGGAAATGAGATGATGACAGGCATTTTAAAAGCTCTCACATCACAGCTCGATCTTTGCCTGGCCTTCAGTCTGGCCTTCTGGTAGTGTGAAAGCAGAGTTATAAACAACCTGGCTATGCTGTTCGTAAGCAAGCGGAAACACGTGTTGTGTACTGAGGTGGAGCCACCCTCTCCCTCTTCATGTACTCTGATTTCCCTCCTGTGTCCCCTGACTTTAGCCCCTTAGGTAGAATGATGGCTAGGGTCGGGACCAAGAATTCCCTGTCCCCAAATGGAAACCAAAGGCCATACACATGCATCCTAGCATGCTGGGATACCGCGGAGAATAGAGGGACTCGAACTTTTATGTCTCTGTTTGGAAACAGCTACTTAAGTTACTGCCCCATCTGATTCTGTTCCATTGATGGCATTTGGGACGCACTTCACAGTAGACCAAGGAAGTGAGACAATCAGCCATGGGCTTATTCAATGCATTGTTATTGCTGTGCCTGAATCTGAATGTATGCTACAGATTACTGTAAAAATACGTGTATACACTGGATATAAACTGTAATATGTTCCCAGTGGGGATTCACTCACTTGGGAAACCCACAAATAAGTGCTTTTGGGGTCCACAAATCCTAATGAGTCTTTTATCTTACAAGTCTCTATGATAAGGCAAGAATGAACAGGCCTCCCTCACCTACCAGGTATATCCTTTTTGAAAAGCACCCGTTATCTTCCGATGGGCCTCTTGCAAACGCTGAAGATTTATTCCAAGATGGTCTCCTGTGTCTCTGGCCTGATATTCTCCTTCTGGGGTGGGCGAACTCGGTCTTTAAGGCTAAAAAGGCCCAAAAGCTTCACATGTCAAACTGAAACAGTAAACTCAAAACTTTACTCAGCCCAGCCTCATCTCCACTTTACACAAAGAAGCGTCTACGGTGTCATTTCGGAAATCTGTTGCCTAAAGCAAAGCCACTGGCCTAGTGGGATTCAGAGAGGCTCTCCAAATTCCTGTTTACTCTCCAAATCTCCAGTTTACCAGGTCAGAATTTTTGCCTCAGCACAAATTCTGAAGAACCAAGAATGGACATGGCTGCTCTGTTAGGTGGCGTGAATTCAAGGTAACTCTTCCTGCTCTGGCCTATACAGTCCCTGATAAGCCTTGTTGCAGCGTCACCATTTGGTCTTCAACTCACAAAAACAGACAGACTGTAGATTATGGACCTCCTCTTTAGCACCACGAAACGGGAAATCAATCAAACCCAGTAAATGAATCATCTGGGTTATTCAGGTAGATGCACATGGTGAGACTGAAATCAAGCTGTGGATCAAGCCTGCACCACCCAGAATGCCACCCTTGCTGGCTGAATTACACTCACTGCACTGATCATGGCAACATATACACCACCATCATAGGCTGGGCACAAAGTGAAAGATTCCGGTTTTGATGCAGAGGTTACCATTCTACGCTAGGCTTGTGACACATGCTGACAGTTGACCCAGTTGTCTCCAGATCAGGAATGCCACAGCACACAGGGCACTGACTGCACCTCATCCTGCAAGTTTGAGTACCTCTGACCTTTGAATGACTCCCAGGGCTACTGGTCTCAGCTGGGTACCCCACTGCTACCTCCTTTCCAGGTTATGGGGTTGCCATTCCACACTGATCAGCTGACTCTCACCACAGCAACAAAGCCTTTCCCCTAATCAGTCCTGTATTCACGTTCCCAGATGATCTGTGGTCTGAAAATGATACACCTCTTATCGAAGAGCCACTAAGAATGCGGGGACAGCCCAGATATCCATGGACCATCCATGTTCCCCATATCAGCCCCCACCTCAATAGTGAAACCAAGTCACCCAGGTGGAACGCTGGGTGGTCCAACTACAAATGGGGCCTGGAGGATTCAAATGTTGGATCAGCTACCTGGATTCTCTTGTGGGACTGGCACGTCCTAGATCACAATGACGATGGCCTATTGTTGAGTACAATGCCCAAGGGATATGCCTTGGACGATAGTTCACACTGGTCAAAGAGGACAGAATGGATCTCTGTACAGTTCGTAAAACTTACCTCATCCTTGAAGCATCTAACCTTTCTGGACAAAAGGACTGCCGTAAGTAAGGGATAAGTGGACAAAAGGTAAAGATGTATCCACTGGAAATACCAACTCGGTGGCAGTTACAAAAATCTAGGCACTGAGGCAGTAACAGGTTATCGTAGGGGTGCTGAGGGGAAAGGGGAAAGCTCCTTGGATTGGACACACCGCTGAATGTGCCTTCCAGCCAGGCAGCTCATGACGATTTGTCTGCAGTTTAAATGGACGTAGCTAGCAGGGGATGTCCCAGAACCTGCATCGGCCCTGCCCTCATTCTTCTTAGGCATCACCAGCTCCTTCCAGAGGTACACAAATGCCATCTGGCTGATGTCATGGACGAAAGGACAAACTGGCTAGACTGGCCTCAGGCAGCCCGTTCAAAAGGGTCATTCAAAAAAAGACAATTTAATTCAATTACCTAACTGGAAACTCGAGGACTTACCAGCTCTCTAGGGAGTTATACCATAAAGCACTCTAAACTTGGCTCACGTGGGAACCATGATGTAAGTCCTCCTTGGGAAGCCCCAGAATCATAAACAACACTTTCTTTCCTTCCGAAGGTACCATGTGTACCTCTTCTTTCATGGAAGTGGTGGATCAATTGGTGTCCCTCAAGTGGCTTCTATCTTAGGGGTGGTCATAATGGATCATCAAGTGTTTAAGCCATAACAGATCATCAAGTGTTGAAGTATTTAAATAGCATTAGTACTCATGCAGTCTCAGACAACCGTCAAGCGCTCTCCAAAAGGACACTAGCTTTGGTTCCTTGCAGGAACTCACCCGGAAACAACTAACTTCACACTTAGATGGGCGTACGCCAAGAGTGCAGGTAGTTTTATCCCCACAATGGAAATCACTCAGTAGCAAAAGGCAGTCTGAAATCTGTCCACAAGTTCAGCTGAAAGGAGCAACGAATGGCTTCAAGTGAGTCTCAACTCTCTGGTCAGACTTATCAGTGGTGACAAACTTGCCCTAAATCTCCTTCCTGTGGACCATCTGTGGGTGCCTCTTGCCAGGCCTCAGGTCAGTGGAAAGGTCACACCTGGCCCCAAGGAAGAAAGCCATCTGGCTTTCTGATGGTTTATGAGACTTCCTCAGCCATTTACATCAGGGAAGGGTTGAAGTTACTCCTGCCACTTGGGCCCTTCCTCATGCTTGGAGTCCTGTTGATAGTATCCTATGAGACAAACTGGAAAAATCTGGTCCTAGGCTATGCCGGTCAGATTGAACAGTGTGGACAACGTGTATCCAACAGAAAATTCACCAGAACCTACGACAATGTTTCTTCCTCTCTTGTGGGCGGAGACAGACCTCCTGTCTTTGTTTCACGCTGTGTCTTCAAGGATGCCTATACAGCAAACCGCTTTGGGTGGGGGGGGGAAGCAAATGGCATTTACTTCTAACTCAATGGGCAGATTTGCTTAAGGTCTATGTTTTCCATTGCTTCTGTAACAAAGTGCCACAAGTTCAGTGGCTTCTTTATTATCTGATATCCCTTCTTGAGGCTCCGTGGGAGAGTCCATTCCCTTGTCTTGTCTGTTCTGTGGCTCATGGCCGTTTTTTCCAACCTCAGTGTCAGTGACAGCAAGTTAAGGCTCGTGCAAAGTGCCCTCCCACTCCCTCTGACTCTTCTCTCCATCTTTCCTTTGCAAGGATCCTTCCAACTTCACTGGGCCCACCCTAATAGTCCCTCAATATTATCCTAATCTATGCAGCCACATCTATGCCAAGTCCCTTTGGACAATGAGATCATTCATGGGTCCCAGCTTAAGACCTGGGTATCCTTGAGCAGGCACTGTTTTTCCTACCCACTGCCCGTTATTAAAGAGTCATATCCCCCAAGTTTAGGATTACTCTTTTGAAATGCGAACATCACGTAGTTCTCTTTGCACCACTACGCTCGGGAGACAGGTGTGTGCATGTGGACTTTCTGGTAAATTGTAAAAACCCAACCCAACCCAAACCAAACCAAAACCCCTCTCTTTTGTCTCGACATTTCTCCCAGTATTCATAAACTGTGGCAAAATTATTAGTTTGTTGTAGTTAAAATAAAACCCCCGGCCTTTCATAGTTTCTAGTTACCATGATTATTCATATTTGGGTGGGTCTCTGCAGGATATTTTCTATTACATGAATAAAATAAGCCCATCAGGATGAACAACAGGCAGTATTTGTTGCGATGGGAAAATCCAAACTTTCAAAGGAAAATTAGAATTTTGGAAAATTTCAGTCCATCACACCTGGACGTGGCTGGCCACTACAAATGTTCCATTGTCCATAGTCATATATCCTCATGAGCAACCTCCAGGCTTCCCCCAGCTGTAGCACAGAAGAGTTGGAGCTGCTTCACTGGATCCTCTGTTTCTGCCATACATACAGAGCATTTGATTAGCAGGTGCAGAGGTGGGTAATGATCCTCCCACATCCCTTGCAGTATGTGTTGTATTCCACAACTTCCGCAGAGGCCATTTAGTTCATGGAGAGGTGCCTAACTGCTTCTTCCAAAGGATGACAATACGGAGGGATGTCTCATTCACCCCAAAGCAGAACATACCTCCATCCTATGTGTATGTATATATATATACATACATACATACATACGTATAAACATATATATATATATTTGTGTATACACACACATATATCTTTATCTATAACTATATTATATCAATATCTATCTATCTATCTATCTATCTATCTATCTATCTATCTATCTATCTATCTATCTATCTATCTATCTATCATCTATCTCTATCTATCTATCTATCTATCTATCTATCTATCTATCTATCTATCTATCTATCTATCTATCTACTCTATCTATCTATTTCTTTAAACATTTTTATTTATTTCTAGGAGAGAGAGAGAAAACGTGAGCAGGGTAGTTTCAGAGAGAGGGAGACACAGACTCTGAAATAGGCTCCAGGCTCTGAGCTGGCAGTCAGCACAGAGCCCGACGCGGGGCTCGAACCCACGAACTGCGAGATCATGCCCTAAGTGAAAGTCGGACACCTAACCAACTAAGCCACCCAGGCGCCCCAACTTATTTATATTTTTGAGAGTAAATTGTCAATATGTACTTACTTTTCTTTTCAAATTTTTATTTAACTCTAAGTTACTCAACATATAGTGTAATCATGTCTTCAGTAGAATTCAGGGATCCATCACTTACATACAAGAACGCAGTGTTCATCACAACATGTACTCTCCTTAGTACTCATCTCCATCTAGCCATCCCCCCACCCATCAACCCTCAGTCTGTTCTCTATCACTAAGAGTCTCTTGTGGTTTGCTTCCCTCTTTCCATTGCCTCCCCAGTCCCCAGTGTTCATCTGTTTGTTTCTTAAATTCCACATATGAGTGAAATCATGTCTTTCTCTGATTGACTTTTGCTTAGTATAATGTGATCTAATTGAATCCACGTTCTTGCCAACAGAATGATTTCATAATTTTTAAAAATAGTTTATTATCAAGTTGGTTTCCATATAACACGCAGTGCTCCTCCCCACAAGTGCCCTCCTCCATGCCCATCACCCCTCCGCCCACCCCATGAGCCCTCAGTTTGTTCTTGGCATTCAAGAGTCTCATGGTTTGCCTCCCTCCCTCACACCCCTATTTTTTCCCTTCTTCTCCCCCATGGTCTCATAATTTTTTTTATGGCTGAGTAATATTCCATTTTATATAGATAGCGCATGTTCTTTATTCATTCACCAGTTGAGGGACATTTGTGGACAATTTCCATAGTTTGGTTATCATTGATGGTGCTGCTAAAAACACTTGAATATGTACTTTTGTATCCTTTGGGCAAATGCCTAGTAGTGTACTTGCGCCATCGTTAGATAGATATTTTTATCTA